>JAQIXO010000051.1:0-55288 GCA_034700305.1 Protaphorura armata
TTCAGTCATGACATGCCTTCCTGCCCTTAATGCCCAGCTAAGAAATCTCTTCATTCATTCATCAAAACAACTTGTGCGTGTGACGCAAGTCAGAGAAAAGGTGTTTTAAAACATTAAACTTTAAGTCCCGCGGTCTCGGCCTTTTTCTCAAATAAACCTACATGCATACGAATGGTGAGTCGAAAAGGTCAGTGGCACTCACTCCGACATTAGGAAAATGTAATTTTAAACAGTCTGCATTTATTACCTTCGGTAATGATATCAAGTTAGTTCAGGAGTTCATGTCACAAAAGTGTAAGCCCTGAGGTTGGGTCTAATCGACTTTTGATTTAAACATTTCGACTGACTCCTGGAGAAGTACGTATGTCCGGACATAAAGTAGTCGATAAGAGTTCTGGTGTGACACAAGGTGTCGTCAATTATTATTGCATTTCTACAATGTGGATTTCAACCCATTTTTAGAACTACTAGTTACATCAAAAAGAACCCAAAGGAACCTGAAATTTAAAACAAATCATGAATTCTGGGTAAAATATGAAGGAATTTCAAAGAAAGACTCCCCAATTATTTCTCACCTCCTCTGACATTCATGATCCAGTCCTAGGAGAAACGAGTCTCGCATGAAAAGTAAATTTTGAGGGAGGAGGAGGAGAAACCACCTGTATTTTACTTGTTCCAGTATGACAGAAGAATGTAAAGAAAAATTAGAGTTGAATTAGAAGTGATGGAGACGACATTTGGTGTCGTCAAGTTGTATTAAAACAATAGGGAGTGAAGTGAAGGTAATAATAATCATGAAGAAAAAGGGAAATGACTCCATAGAGATTCTTTGAAGGTTCCACAGAGTCGGAAATGCCAAGTAAAGCACAAGGAATGTCTTAACCTTCTCATACTACCTTTTTGAACTTCATTGCATGAAAAACCCATAACTTGAAACAACCAGCTCCAAGTTATTTTTTATGAAGTCGTACGGTTCAAAAAATCTACAATTCTAATTTAAAATATTATAAACTTTATGTTATATGCATGTAGTGAGTTACGCGCATTTGTTTCACGTTACATCCTATGAACTCAATCACAACGGGTGTTATTACGAGACTCCATGACAAGGCAAAAGGCAAGCCTATAATGTACATATTTAAACAATACTTGTCCACTTATTATTTCCACCTCTTCTTTTCCAAGTTTGTTATTTCACTCTGAGTCTGACATAATGGGAAGTAAATACTAAACACCACAGCACCGTGTGGTGAGAACCGTCTGTCACATGTGGAATAATCAGAATATATTAGATTCAGAATTATGACTATTCCTTTCATATGAACATTTTCAATAGTTTTCTAATGTTTATAAAAAAACCTCTGGTTTATAGTCTTATTTTAATCTCGACCGCTAATAATTCTATACGTGAACGTAAAAATTTCCTATGCTCGGCTTAAAAATAAAGTCCAAAATAGCAAACACATAAATCGCGATTAAATGCTGGTAGTTTTGTTGTTTCAGTGATTGGAGTTAGCATCTATGTTATTAAATGTTAGCGAGATTGACGTCTGTGAGAAATCGTGTCAGTCAGTCAGTGAATTGTTGAAGTTGTAATAACGTTGGTGGGAATTGAATCAACTATTAGTGTACATAAATATATTACACTACAAGTCCAAGTAGTTCAGGTTAGGAAAAATCAACCTTTCATACAAAACAGTAAAAAAAGATTGAAGCGTTTACGTTAGTACAGGTTTTTATTTATTCGACTTAATTGTTCTGTTAATCATACGGATCCGGACGTCTTTGAAGGTTTCATAAGCTGCTGCTGGAACCGGTTCATGTCAAATTTTAATGTATCCCTTCCTTGTATATGGGAATTTGGAATGGAACACGTTCCGCAATATTTAATTAGTATATTATTTTGCATGGAACTGGGCATTTCTCACCTTAATCTAATCTCCGCGTGACTCCAATATTAAGAAATAGGTAGATTTACTTACACTGACTGTGCAAATATTTGACTTGAACAGGGTAGCACTTATAAAGAAAACATACCATTAAAAAAGACCATGCCATAATCGCGCCTGCCCTACTTAATTCTGTGTTGAATTGGTTGACACTTTATTAATCAAAATCTGGATCTAAATTTACATTGATTGAATCAAAGCAACAAGGCCTTCTCATCCACTACTATGAAACAAGGTGTTACATTTTCTAATATTCAACTTATCGCTCGATAGGCATGCTCATTATTTCGCCAATGCAAAATAGCCTTAGATTAGGATACGAATCAGGGTTACAGTGAGTGAGTTTGATGCTAGAGAATTCCTTATCTATCCAAGAACATAAATTGAAGAAACAGAAGTTTATTGATTGGATTAACATAAGCATATTATGTACAGGCCTTCCGTATTACAGCCACCCCGTAAACTGTTCGTTAAAAGGAACTAAGAATAAGAATTTGAAGCCCTGCTGGCACCTAACCCAACTTTATTGCCAATAATGAAGTCGGAAGGGTTCAAAGAAAACATTGAAACAAATGTAGCCCTACCCTAGACAGCCTAAGTAGTTATAAATTTGGAATCACTACACTTACACTACACTGGTTTATTTCTTTCAAAGGGATAATGTGCCATAAAAGCGAAATAAAGAAGCACCAATTATTTGACGAAACCCTTTCTGTTTGGATGTAATTGTGTCTACGTCTGTAGTCAGGTAGATTCTGGTTTACCATTTACCAAATATTTCTAGTAACAGAGAAGCAAGAACGTGAATATTATAACGTATTTTCAGATTCTTCAGCCTGAAAATTTTATATATTAGAAAGTACATACTAGAAATGAATCACTTGGAAATAAGTGAAAATATTAAATGGGCTTCCAGTTCTATTTTTTGATTTTACACTGCGAAAATGAATATTTCACAATTCAGCGTTACACTTTTTAGGAATATAATGTACAATTAAATTAAATTCTGACGCCAGAATTCTAAGGTTAATTTTATATTAGAAGACAGTCCCATTTAGGTCAGATCATCCAACCCTGAATCTGTCTGTGTTATATCACCATCAATGCTCAAAGACGGATTTTAAAATTATAAAGTATACAAAAGGTTACAAATACATTTAACCTGAACTGAAAGTATGGTAGTCGTATCGGTAATGCACGGGCATGCACAACCAATGTACGCATAGTCAACGAGATAGCTACTAATTACCGTTCATTTCTACAGACACCCGTCAGTCACTTTGATTTGCTTTCCCATTCTCAGGTGTTTCTGCGAAATTATGAGTCTTACAGACCCGTCACGGCCGGACCTTGTCACTGACTTGTACAGAAATTCATTGCCCAGGTTTTAAACTAACGGATATGGTATCGTTTAGTTATACTGTACTGCGTACTCTATCATTTTCAGTGAAATACTTCTTGTGGACTGGATGGTTCATTAACTTTTATTTAATCTTGACTAATGCAGTGGAACGGCGGGTCATGCAGCCGTTCATTCCGAATTGACCGGATGAACAAAAACACTTCCGTCAACTCCAAAATTCTTTCCGTTGTCATACGTCGGTCGGTCAACATATTCATTAGTTATTGATGCATGGGTAGTTTGTTTCCGGGATTTGTTCAACCCTTAAACTGACCGTGAGTCACCCAGTCGCAGGACTCTTTACTTATACTATGACAATTCGGAGTCTAATTTTACTGAACCATCTACATCATGCTACAACTTTTCACTGTTAAACAATCTGTAGATGTCATGATTTTTATAAATTACCCACACCCTAACTATTTTTTATTTTTTTTTCTTATGTTTGCCGAAATGATAGCGACCGCTAAGTTGAGGGTTGGTTGGCTGAATCTGCCACATAAGTTGCAATTTTTTGTACTCTTATTGTAGACCGTGATAATTGAAGCGAAACCACAAAAATATTTATGTGAGAAACAGAAGAGGATTTGAAACAAAAGGCCATTAGGGAGGTGGACGGTTGTGAATGTTAATAATTTCTTGAGACAGTAGCAATCCGTGAAATACGTTACGGTTTATTTTATTGTCATAAAATATAACACATGCTCCTGCATGGTTTATACATACTCGTATAAAATTTTTCGTCATCATTATTATGCTCTCTTGGGAAATAAATAATGTGAAGGAATTATGAACGGTTTTGTCTTTTCTTCTTGAATGGCATAACCTCTTGATATTATTTTTGGGATGACAAATGGGCAATGGACCGATGCCGATGCGGTGTCCGTCCGGTGAGATACATTTTTCTTGGTTCAGACGGTGCATCCCAAGAAATTTTCAGATGGTTATGGTCCTAACACATTTTTTTTGTGTGAAACATCTCAAAAGTTGTACGTATGTCTGTGTTAAGGTCAAAGAAGGTATATGTAGTGGAGTAATGAATATTTTTCATGATGAAAGGTTAGTTTGTGTTGTGAGTGAGTAAGATGGGACAGAGATAGACTTGCTAGATGTAGGGTTACTAGACTCTAAGGTAAGGTATGAGTAATTTAAAATTTGTTGAAAAATGTTCAATCTGTATGTAATGAAATTTTAATTTCTTCAAATCCACAGGGGGTGACTGAGAATGAGTCTTTTCAAAGATTTATACTCTCCCTGTCATATCATCTTTCCATTCAACAATGCAATTCCAATGTTGAGCTTAGGAGAAGATCCTCTTTTTTTTCTCTCATGAACTCCCTGTCACCGCCGAGTATGCATAAACAAAAGCACGACATTTGTTATTTATTACCAACAATGTTTCATGCTTCTGGTGGTCCGGTTTGATTACCCAAATATTAACTTTACACATTGTGTTGTGTATGTTGGCTTCAATGCAAAATCTAATTAATTGAAAATGAAAGAATCATGAAAGAGTTCGATCCAGTTAAAATTTCTCACGAACCCAGTCGTCTGGTACAGGTTTCAATATAACCTCAATTAACTGGGTGTTCAAGAGAAGGTCCAGTTATTTTTAACGATCCGTCAATTCCTAAAAAATCCTTTACGTGAATTTATTTTTACATTGTTCAACTTGCGTAATTTACCTGTGGGAATTTTTAAACAATGAATTTTGGAAAAAAAGAACATTCATTAGAGTGAGGAAGGAAAGAAGACAAAGGAGAAGGTCCAGTGACAACAAAAATTAACTCAATAAATCTCTGAGTAGTAGTATAGTGGAGCAAATGCATGGAATCTGGTTAATGTCTTTCACTACAGAAGGAGTCCTATCCACTCGACCAGTAAGTAATCCGAGGAAGCATATTACTTTACTTACATATCAAACAACAAAGGACAGACACACTACTCAGAAAATTGTTATCTCTCTCCCATTAGTTTCAGCTTCTCATTAACTTAAATCATTGTAAATCATTATGACGTCATGTTAGCTGGTTCGGATTGGAAGCTTAAGCGGTACGATAGAATGACAGCCTGTACAAGATGTTATATATTTGAAGCAACAATATTAAAACTTTTTTTGTAAATCTACGCGATGGCGGAGGCTATGACGTCATTGGTTTCATCGCAGAGCTTCACCTCAGATTCGCAAGATTTTGAAGCCCGATTAATTACATGTTAAGTAATCGCGCATGATTTGACCGGAAATATCAACTCATTTAGTAAATCCATCCTCAATTTTTTATTTGTTCTGGTTTTATAGCCATAGTTAAATGTAAAAATCCTGTTTGATAAATTATTTTATACACAAAGCAATTAAATCCGAAGTTGAATTCACACCTTAAGAAGCTGTTTGCTCGACTGTCTGAGCCAACCGACCGGCTAAGAGATAATTTTCTTCCAGTCTGAAAGATAAGATCGAATAATATAGCCAAGTAAATGAAATCCCAAGCCAAGAATCATTTACCTGTACATACATGTACGTAGATATCTCCCTGCATTTCTTTTGTACATATTAGTAGGTGGTGGTTGTGAATATGATCATAAAATGTACATTAAGCAAGAATACTCCAAATAATTGTATATTGTGTGTTGGGCGGATTGAGCACATTTTTTGGAAGGAAGCAATCCAACGCACAACGGCAACCCTTTCTTATTTCACAACTCTTTGAAATGTGTAATAATTAAAATAAAATAAATGTGAGGATTCGTTTGCCTACCCTAAGGGTAAATGCCCTCAAAGTTTTTTTTGTACTAAAATAAGTTGTGTAGTTCATATTGACCCTTTTCCAGGTTGTGCTTATTATGAGCGTAATGTTTCATTGAGAAATGTAATACAGCAGTGCACATGAGGCAGAGTGCAGTATAGCCCCACATGACGAATGTGAGATCGTGAGATTAACTGTTCATTTCAGAAAATATTTTCAGTCATATTGTTATTTATGATCATGACTCTTTACCGATCGGTGACTCACTCTCTATCTTTACAACATTATTACTAGCTCATTCCTTAACCAGAGGTGTAAATGTTAAGCAATGGAATGTATAATCCCACATGACCGCGACATAACTTTTTTGTGAATACAGATAGTTTAGTTTAGTTGGATCCATTACGACACAGCCACATCCTAATCTCTCGATAAAGCACACTGATGACTTTAGAAGATGATAAAAGTGTGTTGGGAACACCCAGGGACCCGCCTCTTTCTCCGTAATCAAAGCTCAAGAAATGAATTAACTTCCCCTTTCTTACATTTTGAAGGCTGGGGTGTGAAAAGTACTGTAATACTAATACTAATACCAATAGTAGTAGTGTTGAAAATAAATAAGAGTTGCGGTTGCAATATTTTTAAGTTTTGAATGTTCTTCAGATTCGGCTGTTCAAATAATTAATTTGCAATACTTTTCTACATGTACTATAGGGCAGGACAGGCAGGATTGGCTAAAACTACTCGAGACATCGAAGCCTGGTGAACCAAATTAGATTTTAATAATTCAATACGACTCTCTTTTATCCATGTTTGGCCAGCTATGTATGTATTTTGATGGTTTAAATGAATAAACAGACAGTCCAATCCGAGAGTGGGATGGTCAAATCCCATCCCATAATTTCATAAATTATGAGGAAATTCCATAAAGCAATTTTCAAAAGTGACTCTAGTCTTATTATTTTGACACTCATGTGATGTCTTGTTTCAGTTTTCCCTATTCTATGCCGGCTATAAAATAATAGACTGTAAATTCTAAAAATTGCTACAAATAGATTAAGAATGAGAAATTCTACACCAGAATCACAATTTTGTCAATCAGTTCTATGGGTGGAGGTCTGCTTATAGGATTCACCGTTAATTCGGCGCCTACCCCGAGCTAATTGCACAGACTTAAGTTATTTGGTTTTCAGTACAGGGCAGAGGCATCAAGGATGAGACCCTTATGAATTTTATGAAACAGTAAATGTTTATTTCTTCGCTCCAAATAGTGATAATAAGGTAGAGAGAGGAAGAGATGGACGGAAGAAGGACTAGAAACATGAATTTTGACCAGTTTTGAAGTTGAAGGGCATAACCTGTAATTGAAGCTAATTATCATTACCTGACGGACGAATGATGATGCCTCTTGTTGTTTTGGATGATAAGTGCAATGGTGATGGTCCCTGAATCTATGTACCCCAAAAACTCACTGTGTCATTATGCAATTTCCACGGATAGTTAGACGTTCTAAATGTATGAACATTACTCTTGCTGGGCTCCAATTCTGTACACAGTAATGTTCAAACTTAAACTGTCTGTGTACATTTACTTCATAGCATTGTGACCATTTCTTCTACGCATACACATAAGAATTGAAGATATCGCCTGAATGTATAAAGCAATTTGCCAGGTAGGTTTCCAGGTGTGGTAGACAGAGCCATAATAAAAATCTAAATGTCCACGTCTAGAAAAATCTATAATATCAACAAAAGTTTTCAAAACACATTTTGTAGTTAGTTCCCTATGGGGCGGTGGATAATTACTACTTCGATGAATGCGGTATGAGGTTAATTACATAGAATTTGAAAGGAAGACAATGTTCGTCAAAGAAATTTGTCTTAAGCGGAGAAATAACAATGGTTGCGGAACAAAGCCAAGTCGTACGGCGAGGGCCAGGATAGGACTGCATTGGCCTAAGCTCTCCGTATGATTATCTGTACATATATTTCGTCAATGTCAAACCACTTGAAAACATTACCTTTTTCAACATTTTATGCCGGTGTTTATATAAAAGGCCTTTCGGAGAGTAAAATGGCGGTAAATTTTATGGGTCATTCAGAAATTATTACTACTGTGGAGTCGTCCCACGGTTTCCTTGGGCCGGAATTGGCTTCCTACTACTGGATGCTGGAGCATCTCTACTCCAAATGAAAAACATAGCATTGCGATTAGGGAGACTTGTTTTGGTAGTCAATTCGATAGCTATTTTGCGACTATGCTACAATTATGTGGATTTCTTAGGCCAAATGGTAACATCGTACTTCTCTTGGTTTTAGCGTGCTATTAATGTCAATTAATTGGTGTAGTTTACTGTTGAAAGAAAATGTAATTGTTAAAATCTTATTGTGATCGATCGTAGAATATTAGTTTTTAAATACTTTGATTTTTTTAATTTCAGCTTAAAACCACCTCCTAAAGATGGAGTGGCCAAGAGCAACCCGTCCAAACGTCATCGTGAGCGACTTAACGCAGAGTTGGACACCCTCGCAGGTCTCTTACCCTTCGAACAGAACATCCTTTCAAAATTGGACCGACTTTCCATACTCAGACTTGCTGTCTCTTACCTTCGAACTAAAAGCTATTTTCAAGGTAAGAATAAAAAATACATATACTAACCCACAAACAGAAACGCTTTTGGGTTTTCACGTCCGAGTACCTTCGTCAGATGAAACTGAATCAATCAATTTCTTTTAAAATGAAGAAAATGAGTTTAGTTTAACAATTTTCCTCAGACAAGAACAAGACACGCCTTACTTCCCTCGCCAGCAAATCCTATCCAGCACTTATCTTTTCGAGTATTCGAAAAATACGAATTTGACAAATGAATTGGGTTGACTTGATTTGAGTCTGGCAGTTGAAGATTTGAGGGCGAGTCCGAAATATACACATTTACTCATTAATTTTCTCATGATTAATTCTTCCAAAAATATATTTGAGCTTTTTGTCGGGTATTGAGTGGGAGGAGGCGACCTGCCCTTCTTCCTTGTATAGGACAGCGAGATTGCATAGTCTGGATTCCAAAAATTAATGTCGTAAAAATATTGGAGCAAAATTAATGGTAGAACGTGGGGTGGTTCTCAGAAGTGCATACGTATCACTGGTTAGTTTTACAGAATTGATGCTAAATCTAATTTCGAAGAGAAAGTTTCCAGCTAGAAAATTCAGTACATTGAAGAAAGTTTAGCGGGGAGTGAAAGATTAAAGCATGTACCGAGATTTCTGAGAAGTATGATGGGTCGCAGTATAATTAGTCTGATTCTGAAGAGAAACAATATTGAATACGACGGAGAAAGTCCTAAGATTGCCGAGAGCATTGAGTACTTGGCCGTGGCCGTGACTGTGACGGACAACGGACATGACAGAAGCTGAGTTTGATCCTCGTTGAAGGCCGTGTGACTGTCAATATTTGAAGAAAGTGACCCCCTGCTAGGAGACATGGAGGGAGTTCAGTATGACAAATAAGGGTTGGCATGAGCTCACACCAGGTGAGTTCTTGGCACCAGTCGAGGAACCAAAGGACCTCCTGCTGTCCGTTACATCATCCCGCCGACGCTTCCTTTTGTTACTTTTCTAGGTCTGACGCACAGTCAGACCCCGGCCCGACATACAAAAGTACAATAAGGAATCATGATCCTCATGATGAGTAAGAGGCAGGTCCAGATTTTTCTTTCCCTCTTGGGAGAAAGTCTCGGAAGATCTAGTTTAAACATTTAGAAGCCGAAGACAATTTTTCTTGAAAATGTCACAGTAGTATCAGTCATCAGTCGGACAATGCTGGGATTTTGCACAGGGTTAGGTGTTGACTTGATAAACAATGTTTGTGAAAGTTTTGGTTTGTTGTATGTATTGGAGCAAAAGTCATATTTGCTGTGATCCCTTTGCATCCCTCCCCATTTTATGGATTTTTGTTACTCATTAACAAATTTGTATGCACGACGAAGGAGTGAGATAGAATTAACCAGATTATATCATCAGGTGGACGGAAATTTATTATTGATTAATTCACATTTCATACGAACTGGCCTGTTTACTAGCAACAATATAAACTAGAAAATACATTGGTAGACACCACCCTTACTTTGCCTTGTTATGCTAGCTAGTCCATAAGGGTTCAGAGACTTCGGTGAATTGCTGCTAACGTCAAAAGCCAAAAAATACGAATGTTTCTAACTCGTTCAGATATTTTTGTCTGAATGCAGTCAAAAAATCTGAAATATGTTTCTTCCTTCACTCTAATCCGAAGGAATTTGTAGTAAATAGTAAAAAATAGTTCATTAAGCCAAATTAGGCACAGAATCATCCTGAAATTCTAATAAATAGTTGCTCATCATTAATCACTCTGGTTGTTCAATGATATAATTAAGGACACCTGCCCCAGGTCTGGTGAAGGAGACTCAAGAATAGGAACAGCAAACAGTAATACGAAATAAAATACAGAATAATTTGTAAACTACAGATCTCACATTAAGGATTTAATTTCATTACCATTTCAAACTAATATAAAACAATGTATTTTCCACTTCAATCAATAATGAATCTTATTTCTGATTTTCCGCTCGATTAAATTTATTAACTGGGGATACAGCCGTTCGTGTGGCTCTCTGTATGTATGAATGAACACAGGACCAGGTTTTTGTCCAAGGTGTGGGTTGATGTTGGTTTTCCCATGATCCATCATTCTGTCAGACAATGTCACATCTTCATCAGTCACAATCCAGTCACCTGAATGAATCTAATGTTATCATCATAGGATACGATATATACCTGTGTGTGAAGGACTAGAGTTTTCCTACATGGGTCGAGTTATTAATGACACTGACACTCCATGTTATTATTCCTTCGTGGTTCGTTTCCTTGACGTGACTCCGCGTGGGTGACTTTGCATTTTATTTATTCAAGATTCTGTCTACCCATTTATGCTGTGATGAGTTTATTCCAATTCGTTTAGAGCAAATTGATGGAAAAGTTCTCAATGGAGCCATTGGAATAGAATTTGATTGCATTTTTATTGACATTTGAGAAATTTGAACAGATTTATAGAGAACCATTTAAATTTCTTGTTTAGTATGATATTTGCTTACGCCTGTTCGGAAATTAATTCATGTATAATTTGGTATGTACAGTACAAATGTATGGAATAATTGAGAGCGTGCAATGATACTCGCTAATCGCTAAGATTGTCTTGTGGTTTAATTTAAGACGTACATTTTCAATTTCTTTGAGTATGAACTCATTAAGTGTAATTATACATTACGTGGTGCCAGAAGAGTCATTTACTCCTGCACAATAGTAATTAAGAGATGTAAATGTCGGAAAATTTAATCAAATTTGATGTTCAAGTCTGGAGCTACAAAGAAACTGTCGGTGGAAACAGTTGAACGAAAGTCACTCATGTACTCATAGTGTATTATAAATTATCGGAATCATGCAAAGTCCACCTGACCAATTATTCTTTTCCTCTAAAATATTATAATATACCGTGTGCAAAAATTTCTTAAATATAGACATGGTTATAATTTATTAAATTATGTGCATTCCATTTCGATAAACTCACTGGTATTGGTCAGTTGGTAATTCATTTCAGGTTCAGCTGCTCGCTCACCAGTCTAATCCAGTTAAGTTGAAATTCATCTCCTAATGACTATTCTGTCCTAACTGATGAACCTGAACTTCATTAAGTTGTCATTGGGGTTATGTTATATTATGAAGAAAGAAAGAAAGGGTTTTGAAACATGGTCATGTTCACAACAGTCATCTAAACAGGTAACCCTTTTCATGGCTCCCTCTCATGCTTAATTAAGACTGCGTGGAAACATAGTGGGTTTATGAACTAGACTGAGCTGTGATAACAAGGAAACTACTTTTCATGGAAAACTCAGACTCCCGATGCATCTCGATAATTAATTTATCGACAAATCAGTCATTATTTATGCTCAGAAAACTTTTCAGCTGTCGGTTTGATTTTTAGTCGGTCTTTTCATTACATGCAAAGTAGTTTCCTTGTAACAAATCTATCTAACACTATACTCATTCTATTTCCGAATATCTCATTCGTATTATTATTTGAACCTAAATGGGTTCGACCGAAAAGGGAGAAACATTATGCAGTACATTCATTCACTGCTCATTTCGGGAGGGGTGTTAATTTAAAAAGAAATAGAAATAGTAAACCTTCGGCACGGGTCAAAATTAAACTGGAACTCTGGGTGTCCAGATCAGACCTTCACTTGAATTCTTACCTTGATTTCTCGACACGCAATAACACCGTTACATTCCTTGAGCAGTGGTTTATAATAAGATTCAGGTTTATGTTTCATTTAACGAGTGTTCCAATATCTAGAAGTTTTATTTTCTAGTTCTTATTATCAGAGGTCATCAGAGGTCACCTAGTCATGACTATGACACACTTACTAATTCGAGAAGCCAATTCTAAGCAATTTGAGCATATTTGGAATCGACCCGAGGTCAATTTTGTTAAAACTCTTATTAGCCTTGGCGCAATATTCTAGCGCTTCCGGTAGTTGAAACTTCCAATTTGTTTCGGCAAATTCAAACTCTACTAAAAATGTCCAAATCTTTCGCTTTGTCGGAAATAGAAAATGTATTGACATGAATAGTTTGAATATTGGGTGTCAGTTAATAAGACACCCCTCCTGGTGGACCCTAGTTTCCACTTCGATCTTTTGGTTCTCTTCATGTCGGCAGATAGAAAATGGTTGAGTTACCTAATCTCCGTTGTCCCTCAGTTAGTCGGAAGATAGGATGATAGGATTGTGGACTGTAGACATAGACATAGACAGTACATCAGACTAATTAGTTTTTGTATTAAATAATCAGGCTAGACCCAAAACCTCATAACATCACACACACACAGACACATACACACAGTCGCTCAGAACAAAGCACACAATGTAATCATTTAGTGGATGGGAGATGAGTAGTTCTATCAAATATTTATTCTTCATTCCATGAAAATGTGATGTATGCCACCTGGGAATAAAGAGATCTTAATTACCCTAGCTGGCTATACATTATGATGTTGGACTTTTCTGACTGTTTGTATGTTACACGGTATACGTAGTTCAAACTAATTTCGATTGGGCAAATAGCAATATATACTACCTAAATGCCTGCTAGGGCTAAATAATGATATTGGACAAATTTATTACTCCCAGTGGGACAACCGGCAAACTCATTTCACTATTCATCTATTAACAACAGCAGCATGTGAATTGTTTATTCTAGTAGAAGATATTTTCTTTTTAAATTCCTTTTAACTTTTAGCATGTCTTTAAACACCACCCTAAATTCCACAGCCCTTGAATTTACTTTTGCAAAGTACCGAATTAATATGAGGAACAGCCGATACCTTGAACATTAACATTACATTTTCGGTATTCCAGAAGAATATTATATTATACACATTTTTTTGGTGCAGAAAAGTGCACCGGTTAACCAAAAAGTACACGAGGACGGTAATTTGGAAGCGGAAATCATCGCAAATGGAAGACACAGACAATGTAATGACAGAGTACATTTACATGCCCATTACTAAACATTATAACATGTAGAGTTCCACAGATGAGCGACGGTTAAGCGATTGTCTGTGTAGGTTTTCAAATGGGTACACGTCCTCTTGTCATCCGTGTATATATGTATACCCTATCCCTCGGACATTTCCGGTTCTCTTTAGTACCTTATAGGTTTTTTCCTTAAAAGGGTAATTTAAATTCTAGTTAAAATTGTGCCACATTAATTTTGAATGTAACGATGATTATTATTATGACGTGGAATTTGACTATTCGGTCGTCCGGGTTGAGTACATTATACTGAAACGGAGCTGAAACCGTTAAGTCCCTAATTCTACAGGGTTCTCTCTATAAGGACGAATAAATTAATATTTAAGTCAACTATGTGATGGTTTGTCCGCTCCAGCACTGCTCTTTTAGGAATAAATTAAATTGTGTGTGAACTGAGCCAGGTGAAAACTAGGTGCTGTTTTAGAGCTCAGGAGTCAGGAGCACTATTCGCATTGCTATGTACTATGTACGTACATGTACGGAAGTAATGTAACGTATTATAAATGTATTCGAATGTTTTTGGTCTAATGGAACGAACAAAACACTGGAAAATAGATGAAGCTTCTAGTCCACTAGCATTTCTCGAATGTGTGAATACTCATCTCATTCATGACTGTGTAAATAATTTAAATTCCAGAGTGGCTAGTTGGTTCCTCTTTCACATACACCTTGTTTTTTTATTGAAACTTTCATTATTTTCTACTTTCCTTGATTAAATGTGAAGTCTGGTTTATTTACTCGTTTTCTACATCATTTTACTGCCCAACCGGACTTATGGATTTCTGGATTTGACATTCTCCATAAACAATCTGATAGAACATTTTGAAATGTTAAAACAACTGTCATAACTTTTCAAGCATTAGAGTTAAATTCATGCTCTACTCGGCGTACGAATTATTTAAATAATAAAATTAAATTAAATTCTAAAAATTCTTCCAAATTCGCAATGTAAATGTATGTAAGGTATGCAACTTTCCGACAATTCCAACCTCCTGTAATTTACTCTGGCTTTAGTATTTTATCATCGCCATTTATTGCAAAAACCTATTATAAAAAGTTTAACCCACCTCTTGCTCTTGTATTAATAATCATTCACTGCATGCTTAATTTTACAAGGTAGTATTTTCCTCATTTTCCCTCTGCAATGTAATATTTAATAAGTTAAGGCACACGACAGGATTAACAAAAGTAATAAGAGAATGCATTAGTTATTTAGAGTGACATTTTCAGCAGACACAAGCCCCAGCCCCAGTTCGTCCTCCACTCGCCAAATAATTCACATAGATTGAATAACGAGAAATTTTAATATGGAATGAGCCGAATAAGGAAGTTTGGTTAAAAAATAATGAAAAAAACGTATTATATGTACTAGTAGTCGGTGTACATATAAGGTGGGTATGGAAGAACTGGTAAATTTGGAGCAGACGAGAGTAGACAGAGTGTATATTTATGCCGTGACTAGGAGACATTAAGGTAACTGCGTTATCAGCCACGGTAGCTCTCTGGACTCCGGACTTAGTATACTTCTTCAAAAAACGACGACGGACTGTTTTTGTTGGAAAAGAAGTAGGGATTTCCGAATCGAAGGAAGTTACAGACGGGAAGGAATGAATGGTCGTCGTCGTCGTACATTTTTTTGGTTCCTAAGGAGTCCAATAATTCTACCGACACTGTGCCATAAAGTCCCCCTTCAATTCTTTCCAAAAGTAGCAGCCAAATAAATGTGAATCCGGAAACTGATTGCAACAACTCAGGTCTGCAATTGCAGTAGAGATTTATACGGATACGGGATACACATTAAAATAAAATTTCGAACATTAGATCTGACCTCATTTATTGACCAGACCAATGATACGATCCTATCCAAGCACATTATAAAATCGACAACAGTAGGAGGGTGTTTTCGGGATACATGTAGCAACAGGGCAAGTTCGAATGACTTTCTATACGGATGAGGAAGAAAGGTAATTTGTTAGATGTCTTCGGCATTAGAAAGACTGAAGTGGAGAGCCAGAACGAATGGATATGAGATTTAATACTTTTAGCCATCTAAAAGAGATTGAAAAAAACTAGAGTTGGGCATAGCCATAAGAGTCCATCGATATTTGTAAGATTGGTACGGGCTATCACGTTAATTTGATTGATATTCCACTTTAAATGTATTAAAAGTTCATCTTACAGAGTCTTCGTTCTTACCGTAGATGAGTATTTGTAACGTTAACAGTGCTTGGTTATTGGCTAACCCTGATCTCGTCCTTTTGCTATCGCTTAATAAAAACAAAAATAGCTTGGTGCATATTTCAATTGGTTGCAACAAAATCACGTGCACACACCCATTACACTAACTATTACACTACTATTTAGAATTCCCAAACTTTTCTTCCTTTTACTTCTCGGATGAATGAAGAGAAAGTAAGAAGGAAAAAATAACATGGATTGATATAAACTATAATTGTAACCTGAGGAGAAAGGCGGGTTAGTTGGGGTGCCTGCGTGTGTAACCGCATTGTCGTTAAATGCTATCTGATATACTTAAAATTTACTCAAGTGTGTAAAAGGTTGGTTTTTGGTGGGTCCTTGGCTCTGTACGATTTACCCTCTCAGACTCAGACTACTACTACTTTTACTTTCAGGGCAATAGCGACTACGATGGGGAGATTCTTAAATCAAAATGAATTTTTCTTCCCTTTCAGTTTTACTACCTCTGAGTAATTTGAACCAAAGGTTTATCTTTAATCTGTTGTTACGCAGTTTATTTGAATGAGTTTCGAATGAAATGGACTGACTGGAAGAGACGAATGTCACGTCCACTAAATCACTAGACCCTAACTTCCACGTTCCACTCTTTCTCCGTACTCTACACATGTTATGGGACTAGTATTTTACTACTCACCTGGACTTGGACGTAATCAATGACTCATATTATTTTATACGAAGAAATAAATGGATGATAGATCCCCCAGCAAAATAAGTGCTGGGCATTAGTTCAGGTGAAGTAAAATAGAAGAAATATTCCAAAACTTCTAAATTATCATGCACACGTGTGCGCTGTATGTATGAGGATTGGTCTTAAGTCTTGTGGACGAGGGCACTTATTTCTTAATGTCATTTCAACTACTACCCCGGGTGACTTTCTGGAGAAAACATTTGCAAATATTCCTATTTGTATATTCTACATATATGAGCAGTGAGCAGTTATGTGGTGCAGGGAAAGAAATTGCGGACTTTCTTATAGCAGGAGAATAGAAAGGAAGGAAATGTTCTTGAATGATGGAAAAGCGCCACTTCCCTTCATCATCCATTTTCGTTCCGTCGTCGTCGTCATCGTCATCGTCCAAAAACTAAGAACTCTTTGGATTTCCGTCCAAGATAAGCTCTCGAAACCCTCTTATTATAAAGTCTCTGGAGTGAACGTTAGATTTTGACGACCGAAAAATTTTGACTTTGCTTTTCCTATCGGACTTTCACATTTAGAGTATGTGTACATATGAAACTTTGCAATTAGCTTTCATTTCAAACCAAGGTCGGTTTTATCACCCAATTTGGAAGTTGGACGGACACTGATAATTTATCTTAAGAGAAAATTACCCACTCGCTCTACATTACTTGTCATAAATGATAAAATAAAATGACCTGTGCGTAACGTAAAAACTAGCATTTACTAAGTCTGGCCATTCGTACGACCCAGACCACGTACGTACTTCCCTGGTGTCAGTTTCAATTTTCAATTGTAGAATGAATGTTGAAGAAGGAGTGAGCCCTTGACTTGTGTGTGTGCGTGTTAGTTCCGTTCGGCTCAAAGTGCAATCAATAAATTGGCTGTTTTTACAGTTGGCCCCGGCCGCCGTCAGACCAGACCAGACCCAAAGTATCCGATCCTTATGAGAACCAAAATATTTGTTTTTCACCACCTTTGACTATGGGTGTTTTTTTAATCATTTTTTAACATTCCATTCTTTACCTTCACCGCGCGTCCCAGACAGATCATTAATGAATAGGCGGGGGCAATTAGGTCAAGTACTTAATTCTAAAGTCATTCCATGCAAATTGATCTTTTTTCTCAAGCTCCCTTTTTTGTTCTTCTAAAAATCATTCAAATCCAAATGTCTGGAGCTGAAAAAAACGATTGCTGGACTGTTAATTTTTGTAACAAATCTATTGGCGTATGATATGTGGATGAAAAGACTAAAAGATAAGGATAATAGTCCTGGATAAAAATGGTTGGAGAGGAGACGACCATCTTTGAATGAATCTGTATGGATGGTTGCTAGGAGTCTAGTCTGTGTCTGTCTGAAATGGATAGAAGGTTGTGACAAAAACGGCGGATGGGCTGAGCCGATGATTTGAGAAGAGAGATTTGGGTTCGCGTATGCGTGCCATGCAATGCAATAGGAGTATGTACAAAATTTAATGTTGGAAAAGAGCCGTGAGGAATGAAAATGATTGGATTGGATTGGAAAGCACTCTGAGGAGACGAATTACAGTACAAGTACATGTAGGGATGGGATACCCAGGCCAGGCCATGGAAAAGAATCTCAAATCTCATTCTCATCCATCCACCAAGAACTCGATTTAATTCCACTTAATAATACCCTTTTGATCATTGTATTTAAAGTTTGTGGCGTAACTAACGTAAGGGAAATAAATGCCGTCCGTCCATCCATAAGGCTAAGAGGTTAAGTCATATGAGAGTCAGGCCAGGACCAAACGGCGCCGTCTTTCTTATGCCCATGGCATATCAAACCATATATATAATTTCTGGTCTTGCATGGGCTTGCCATGACCGCTATACTATAGCAAATTATTACTGCCCAGTTTTTTTCTGTTTAGAATCTTCTTTAGCCAGGAATCCGTGGGTTCATACATACAGTACGAGTATTATGGGGTCGAATGCGTAAAACTCACCTGGCCAGGCTAACCCGGTCTATATTGTTTCTCCTCAGGTCGTAATCTTGTATGCTAGGCTAGTACACGACTTCGAGTGAGTTTTGTTATGGAGTGAAAGTGGTAGTTAACTGAGGATGAAACACATGATTAAATTGATAGTGCTTTTTGTTGAGTGTCCTGAATCCAATGCCTGAGACTTGCATTAGACTAATAGTACTTGAAATGTCCTATTAAAGCTCGGCTCTCTCTTCGGTCCTTTTCCTTTGAAAGAAAAAGAAATGGACGCGGATTCAATTTTATGAACAATTTAACCTGAACTTTTTTTTTGTCAATTTAGAAAATTAAAGGGCGAGGAATGAGGAAATAGAGAAAAGAGCATGAGGAAGAATACATACGTACGTACGGATGTACTATTTTAAGTAAGGTACCAAATTCGATGCATGAAACGTAACGTAAGTGTATTGTCCAGGTAATTAATGGTGACACGACAATGGAAGTTATTGCGCTGGAGTTAATGTGATTAAGAAGAATAAAATTTACGGGCCGGAAGTATCCGAAAGTGGCTGCGGGTTTCGAGTGTTTCAACTCAACTTCGTATGTATTTACTTTATATTTCACATGCCAGCCAGTGCCAGTTTGGGAGAAACAAACGTAGAACGAACTCTCGAGTCTGATTAGACTCTAATAATTTATTGTCTGGTTGGTAGGAGTAGACTATGAAAACGAAGGAATTCTTTATTTATTGTTTAGGCATGCATGGTGTAGTAAAACAATGAAATGATGGTCACATAGTCCACAGTGGTGCAATATTGTACATATAATAATTAATACAAATTGAATTTGTCCATTTTAGACAGACAGTTACAACACACATCATCTAGAAAGTCAAAAGAGTTAAGCTACAGCAGCTGTTTTATGGTTGTTATGTCTTGAACGTATGAGTATTACGAGAAATTACTTTTGCCTCCAGCCCATGTGTACAACAAGAGTACAGTGGTGGGTTTAATTTTTGGTCAAAGAAAATTTTTCTGTTTTCGTTCATCCCTTTTTGTACGTGTGTCCTCGTTGACTGATTATTTCTCTCTCCTTTACCGACAAATTTTTCATTCCTCATCGCACATCGTTCCCAATTTTTCACTCGAACTTATAATTGACGGCTTTGGCTTGGAAAACGTCTCAAAAAAGTTTTTCTCGTTTATCTCTACCTGCCTTTGGGAGTTTTAGTTTCGAATTAAAATGGTGTTGGGTCAGAGTTCGAACGTAAAAATCCCTTACTCACTCAAACTCCTACGCATATCAGTTTCAGTCTCATAGTTATCCATACAGAATTGAGTTTCTAGTACGTATACACTTTTACCTCCATGCATCCATCCTTGCCTGCAAAAGCAATGGAGAAAGGCAATAAGGAAGAGGTGAGGGAACCCGGGAGAAAAAGTACTTTGACGTGTGATGTTGGAAATATCGATTTGGGTTTTTCGGTCTGGTCCGGTGAAACTAGTCAGAGTCAGCCTTTACGTTTACGTTTACGTTTACGTACTACGTTGTTCCCTCACAAAACCAAAATAGTCCTGCTCCTAGAAAAAGAGGAAATGTTGTAACATTTTCCCCCTTTATGTTCTTTTCTCATTACCGGTGACGTTACTCTCCTTTTACCTTCCTCTGGGAAAAATATGCTACGTAGTTACGTACGTCTGAAAAATAATATCTGCTCTATTACTTACAAGGAATCTACTCATCATGTAAAAATAGGATCAAGTAAAAAAATTCACATCAAGTGTTCTTCTCCTCAGCACAAGACCGATTTACCGTTAGATAAAAGTTTGGGTCGCTGTTAGAATTTCAAGCATCCGTGTATCCATGTTCATGGGAATGCAATCTCCACAATCTCCACAAAAATTGCATTGTCTGAAACGATTAATACTCAAAGTTTTGGCATCATCCGAGTTTCACGCGAGAAGGAGTTTCCTTGTAAAAGGCCATAGCAGAACCAAAACTTTACTAGAGGAAAATTTGAGTGGATCAGGCCAACTAATAGTAGAAATATGGGATTCATCAGAAACTGTCGTAAAATGTCTAAGGCTTTCATTTACTTTATCTGATTGGCAGACCTTTGCTCGGGCAAGGCAAAGTGAACAAGGGGTGGAATAAAAATGCTATATACGATTTTGGAGTTTTGTTTATTTGAGATTTACTTTTGTGTTTTTCAAGTGCTCTACATGATATAGCTGCGGTATCGTACGGTAAAGTATACACAGGGTTAACACCAGAAATGACAATTGATTGGGAACGTCCCCGAGAGGTTAAAAAAATGATTATGCAAATTAGTGCTCTAACCCATGACCAACTATTGCGTACTAATTTTTGAGAGTAACATGATATGACGCACTTGTTTAGTATTAACATAATATCTGCCAAAATGTTAAGAAGTATTAAATTACACATGGGAATTTTTTGAGCCACACGCGTTGATTTTTTCCATCAATAATTTTCCTCAGAATACACATTTTTAATTCTTCAGGGTTGTTGTTGTTCATTGCTATGCTCTCAAAATTTTTAGAGAATATTAAACATAATAGTTCATATCTATAGGTTTCTGATCGCGACCCTCGAGTGAGATTTTTATCTTACTTTATGCATGCAGAAATCAATTTTTCTCCGCCTTAATTACAAGGAATGTCCAGAGATATGTAATTATATATTTCAAACTACAATTAGTTCTCTGACTGAATTAATCACACTGCCCGTAGCGTAAAATAGATGGATGTGAAAGATAAGGAGAGGGAGCCTGAGATTGCAGGGAAGTGAGGCGAACTCAATATAATAACAATAGAACGAGTTCATATTGATTATTATGTGTGTCCCTCATTACTGCATTTTTAGCGATGAATATTTCCGAGGTAATTAAGTGCAAGGCCGGCTGCACGCGTGTTTAAAATTTAACTCCAGCCTTGTTATATTTGAACCCCCAAACTGTAGTATGTTTGTTTATGGACTTCCGGACAATAGTTTTTATATCGAAAACTGAAAAGAAACAGAGCGGCGAAATTCAGATTGAATTTGATCTGTAATCAAGGCAAGTATTGAATCCATATCCATGGTATTATCGTTCAAAGATTTTTTACCACCTTCTGTAAACTGTAATTTTGGAATATATGAAACTGCACAGATCCTCAATTGCAACACAGACAGAATATAAGCGAGAAAATACGTTTTTGGGTGCAATTTTATGAGGGCAAGGAAAAAATTAAAGGATAATTTTTTTTACTGGTTGTGCATCAGACTGCAATACAGTGAATACTGTAAAAGGCTCCAGTCATAAATTTGCAATCAATGGATGGAGATGTAAGCATTCAAAACACAATTCTACTTTTACGACTGGGCTTACCCTATAATTTTGCAAAAGTAAAGCAAACGACGTGATGATAATGAAGTCATCAACGCCGTCCCAAAATTGGGCACTAAAGAAAAAAAAATGCTTTTAAAAAAATGAAGACAGAATCTTGGAACCTTAAAGGTCACTCACTCCCCCTTTGAAAAGAACTCAAAAAATTTACACCTAGTAATTAGGTAAAAAGAAAGTCAAATAAAAAATTATCTAGCATTGTACACAGACGTAGACATTAAAGGGTATTAAATTTAAAGGGGGAAGTAGCTGGTACTGTTCGTCTTCTTTTACATTAAACTCATGAATCAAGACTTCATTTATTTCCCAGCGAAAACTTACATACACACCTTGCACCCTTTTTTTGTTGGTAAAATTGGTTTAAATCTTGAGATTGTCTCAGGTAATGACTCTGGCTAACTGCAACTTAGCGTTACTAGGTACGCCCAATTTAGTTAGGATTAAGATAATGGATTTTCAAGGGTGAATGGAAAGGAGCCAAAAAGAGTCATCAAATAAACTCGTAAAAAAAGTCTCATGCTCCTAAGAGTTGGGTAAACGATTATTTTACTTCAGTTATCCGCACCTAAAAAAAGATTTTAGAAAAAATTAGTTTAACCATTGCAATATTTCGTGTTTATGTTGTGCTATCCACCGTTTCATTTCAGCCACAATTAGAGTTTAAGACTCCTTGGTTGATGCCAATGCCAATTATCCTGCGCTTAACCGCGGGGCGGCATCGTGTCCGCAAGTCATGCCAGCTGAACTTACACGAAAGATTTATTTAATAATTATTCCTTTTCTTTTCTTTCCTTGAACTGAAGAATTTTTGCAAATTTTTTTCTTAGGCGAACATTGCATTACACGACAGACTGAGTTCGTTCGGTTGCCCTGAATAAATACATACATATATAGACAAGTAAGTCAAAACTCACAGGTGAATCTACTGGTACATGTTACATGTAGCATTACGTTTGGAGCGTAACTTTTTAGGATTTTCACGCTCAGCTGATTCCCTTAAATCGTTCTTTCCTTTTCATCCTTATATGCACGTAAAATAATATAAACATATTTAATCTAAATAAGACAATGGAGTGTCTCAGAACAACCTTGATTATGGGAAAGGTGAGTGTATTGCATTTCAACTTTTTTGACAATCCATTGCACCTGCACTGCACTGTGAGAAAACAGAGAAGATTAAATATTAAAGTTCATGATAAAATATTAAATACAAAAACCCAAATTCAGTCTTGGATTTTGGATAAGAAGGATTATTAGTTCCTTGCCAGATTTGGGCACGTACAACGTTATACGTATATTTATGATGTGATGATTATTATTGACAAGTGCCCTTCTCAACATCTCAACAAGTAGAAAAAGATGAACCTGAGATATGACATGATTTGGGTTGGTTTACCTTTATAGTCATTACTGAGATCTCACCTGTCAATCTGCTCACCTCTGAATATGATTATGTACTCACCGAAAAAATCTGAACCATTATCGGTGTAGACTGTCTCCACATTTATGTGGTTAGCATCGTCTTGGCGTCACAACTTCATCTCTATATAACTGTAACTCAATCTGGGGATCCTTCCAAAAATTGAAGTTAAAACTAAGCTGGTATTAAAAAATATTAATCGGTAGGTTGTGCAGCGTTTGTAAGGAATTTGTTGATTGAAAATGAGATTAGGGATTCTCCAACTTCTGAACTGTGTAGAAAAATATATGTGGTAAATTGTTCACGGGTTGAACAATTTACATTATAAAGGACTTAGATTAAATTTCAATCAAATAACCTCGTGGAGCAATTAGATCTTTTTGTCAGTACATTTAAAGGACAAATCCCTTCTAGTATCTTCCTGGAAACTTAATGCTTCTGTCTGTTGTGACTTAAATTGGAATTAAAGAAAGAACCCTGTTGAGTGGGAATGACAATACAAAGTCACTCAAGTTGACGTAATCTTCTCACTCATCTCTAAAAGTGTACACAAACAAAACTTGTCTGTCTTCTTTTCACTTCAAAGTTCACAACAGTGAGTTGTCTAAAGATAACCTGAGTGATCTCATATAATTTCATTCACCTCTGCTCAGTTGGAGCCGTATCTTTCGTATAAAATTTGATGCCACATCTAAACAAGATGAAATTCCAGCCCAATAACGATTGAAAGTTGCTACTAATTGGGCATAGCGCGCAGTGGTTGAGACACAAAAAATAAAAGGTGTGTGTTTCAACCTATGCTGTTGAAACACATTTTTCAATTCGACGGGGACTATTCTGGTCCTAGTACATACATGGTCGCTCAATTAAGGTGGTCGTTATAGAGCATTTGAAGGTTCAATTGGACGTTCCTGTTGTAATGTATTGATTAGGACAATTGTGAAGGCCAGTTTTTGTAGTTTTCTCCCAAGGGGAAGATCTTTGAATGGAATGAATAAAATATTCCTTTGCCGTCGCGTCGTAGTCGTAGGAGCCATGTAGTGAGCTGCACGATCATATCAATAATTACCTGTCTAACATACAATTAAGTTCGACGCTGACTCCTAACCATTAGTTCCTTTCCTATTAGAAACACATAAAAAGTTACAGTCCACCTGGACTGGAACAACTCGTCTTCCCTGTAACATAAAATCAAATGCCATTGTCGTTCGTTTTTCTCGCACTCACTATGAGACCTCTCCACTCATTGTTAGGTTGGTCTGGTCTGGCTAAGGAAACTCAGGTCAGGTGTGTGGTGTGTTTCAATGCAGAAAGAATGAAAATCCTGCAATTAAACCTTTAGGGGAAAAAGAATCACAGCATTGATAGATACGAACTAATTTTTATCGTTTAACAATCAACTCTTTTTCTCTCTCTTCTCAATTCTCTCAATTCATTCGTACATAAGTATTTGTATGCTTGCCGTATTCTCAATTCTGCGGAAACCAACGATTACATTCAGTGCCAACATCAGGGATCTACAACAGACCAGTTCAAAATCCCTCCCATTAAGAATAAAATGCAAACCTTTTCTTTATATTATTATAAACCAGTCTTGGAATTGTAACAATTCTTCAATCCTAGAATTTAAATTATACATTACTGTACTTGATTACTACACGGAAGAAGGGGTATTTTCCACAATTATCTAACGCTAGAATATTACGGTCCGCAAATCACAAAAGTGCAGCAGCATATGTTTAAATGTCGTGCATTTAAGTGCAATATGCAATGCATTCGACAAAATTGGAGTACAAGAAGCAAAAGCTTACACGAGAGGCCTCATTTTTCTACATTTTGTAAGTTATACGTATAATTTTTGATCCCAGGTCTCGATTGCACAACTGCAATTTTACAATCTCCGGAATAGCATGAATGCTTCTCGTGACTTATTATGTACTGTTTCAATTCTACATGCGAATTTTTAACTCTGTATTTGGTATGTCCGTAAAATAGAGGTACAACCGGCCTGCCTTCGTTTCACTACGGTATGAATTGAAACCTCGGGAAAATAGGATGCGATGTGGTTTTCGTAATTAAAAATTAATTTTCCTACTATTAGCGGTGCTTTCATCAATCCGTATAGACGACAAACCAATCTCTACCAAACCCGGTAATATATTTTTTAGCCGCACATATAAATTATTGAGTGAATTCTTCGTCTCCAAGTGTTATAACCAATCGCAAATTGGAAAATTAAATTATATTAAACGGTTCAATTTAACTTTAGGAAAACCCGATAGCCAGACATGAAAAGGGATTGAGTAAAGGGCACAACCCTGTAGGATCAGTTTGGCTAGCCAACAGTACCTAC
The DNA here is from genome assembly GCA_034700305.1 of Protaphorura armata. NCBI lineage: Eukaryota > Metazoa > Arthropoda > Collembola > Poduromorpha > Onychiuridae > Protaphorura > Protaphorura armata. The sequence continues at coordinate 25,781 of JAQIXO010000051.1, forward strand.
AACCAATGAAAATGATAATTCCACTCACGCAAAGTGAAATGTTTGAGAAAAACAAGAGAAAAGAGATATGTTCTTTCCGTAGCCTTCCCTGGAGATGTTGAATATTTTAAATACGTGATACCTTGGCTGGCTTTCTCAAAGTGAACTTACTTTGCATTACTTATGGATAGAGAGAATTAGGCATCCAGTTTTTCAGTGCCTCCTCATTCACTGGGCGAGGCATAAGTGTAAGTGTGTAAGTGTATGGGTTGAATCCATTGTCCCGATTCCGAGGTTTTTATTTATGATGACTTCTACGGCCACATCTATTATCTATTTGACATTTTTACATGAGATTTCAGTTCTTTATGAGTTGTCTGTTTATTTATGTCATACTCAGGTAAGGTAAGGTATAAGGGCAGACGGCAGGCGCAGACCAAGTTTTATATGAACATGTCATGTACGTACACAGTGTTATAACTGCATGGGAGCACCAACTCAATATGATGCGGTACCCCTTGACGAATCAATTCAAAATTCCCTCTTGTAAAACTTAATTAAGGATTGTATCGCTTAATTAGCTTTAATATTCGACAAGCGCAAGACGCAAGAGTTTAAAGTAATTGTGTTCATAGAAGTACACAGCATTGTACTGGCCCAATTAATTGATGACTTACATTAGATTTGTCTTAAAATTCTCCATGCACTGTCGGTCTAATTACTCATTTTAGAAGGGCCAGTTTTTTTCTCTCCAGAATAGCAGAAATCTGAAAGCTGTCAAAAATAATATGAAACCATCTCAAAACGTGCCTTTGTTTTTGTTTCCTTCCCTTGGCTCTAAAAAACTCTTCACAGCTAATCAAGAACGTGAGGAGTTGTGATGAAGATTTATTTTGAAGAAGGCATTAAGAGAAGGATTGTGAAGAAAATTTCTTCCCCAATTCTTTCCTGGAGATTCAAATGGAGAGAGTGAGGAAGGATTTGATAGCAAAAAGGGTTTGTTGACCAGATCTGAGCAACTTTTGGGTCATTAATCAAGCGGAGAGTCCTTTGACATCGCTAAGTGTCCACAGTGACTTCAACTTTCGTGTTTCTGTTTACCGACTCCAAGGGGAGTCCCTTCTCTCTGTATATTCCAAAAGCCTTGTCTGATAGAATCTGTCCGAATCAGCGGCCTACTACTCCCCGACACTACTATACGATTCCAATCCTTACAGAATACTGAAAAATCTTGTTTTCACTGATTTATTCGCACTTGACAACTTGTTGTGCTGGCCAGGCAAGCAGGGCCACTTGAGTTATCTTTGATAGGACAAGTAAATCTCGGTTTCTTTTCAAAAGTACAAAGTTAGTAGTTTGATACTGGAGAGTGAACAATTGATTCAAATTATTCTAGTCTCGCCTCTCAGGTTGCTCAGGGTGACTCCCGTTTATACGTTGCGATTGCTGGTATGGCTGGAAGTATCTTTATGTATTACGGCTATATTAGCAAATGTCAATTAAAGTGTTCCACATGCTTTTTATTACGCAATTTTCGCAAGATTAGTGTAGTACTACATATATTAGCGTTAAGTATCAACATTCGCATTACATTTCATCGCATGATGCTAAATTTCCTGGAGTATGAATGATGAATCAATCAAACAGGTTAGAGCTAAAGCAAGAATGACTTGGTATAAGAAGTACAAACACAATACGATATTCCATTCCAGTGGTTCACGTTTCAGGAGTTGGCCTAATAAGAGGAGACTTGAGTAAGTCGTGTTGAGAAATATTTCAAAGACACGCCGTCAACACCTCTACGCCAAATAGTGAACATCACGCTATCACGAAACCCCAAAAACTGAAATACAAAATACACGACGACTTTACATTACATTACATTACAAACATAGTTACAGTTACGGTTACGTGAGTATCAGGTCTCTCTCTCGGTGTTCTCGGGGCAGGTAGGAGAGAATATAAAATTAAGCTCAATCACGTGATGCGACGACCGAACGACTACCCGGAGTCATTGCATGCACACATTATATGTTATAACTACCTGCCTGGTTATGTTCGACATGGAAGTCTATTAATTATTTCGTCTCACTCAATACACCTTTAGCTCACTCAGCACACACCGAGAACAACTCGGTGATTAAACACTAGGAAGCCAATTTTCCATATGTCCGTCCGCATTGTTTGTTTTAAAACCGGACCAATTCATAAATCTTTCAACGACGGAATTGTCAACATAAGAAATTTGAACGGCTGAAGAAGTGATATCTAGTAGTTTTCTTAAATCATTGTGTTCAAAACGTCAGAATAATTTGAATTTGTCAAAAATTGGTTTTGTACATACAATTTCGTTTGGCCTTTTTTTGGTGCCTGTTCATAAAGAATAACAAAATTTGTGTAACCCCTTCATAATTATTAATGCGATCCAACGAAAAAAATGTCCAGTGCATTCCAGACCCAAATACTTTCCACGTGTCACGTGTGCCCTTAAATGATTTATCAAGTTGAGACTTGAGAGTCAGAAATGGAATGAATAAAAAGTGCAATTGAAACATAATTAAAAGGGTCCAAGATTGAGTGATAAGTTGTTTCAAAGTTGCTTAATGACGCATATTAAGGAAAGTATATGTAATCAGAGAAAAAAATATGTGTATAGAAAAGTAGTTTAGGTAAGAGAGATATGCAAACACCTCCGCTGCCTGGTTGGACTGGAGTATTGTATGAGGGAGTACGAGTATGTATGACTGCCTGGATTTGGTTGAATCTCATTAATCACTGGACAATTGACGGTTGCGTGACAAAGTGTAAATATTAGACTTGGCCTCCTTCGGTGCTTTCCTACGTGAGGTCTTCAAAAATCTACCTTTCACTCATTGACCAACCTTCTCCTTAAATCTACTCAGCTCTCAAGGAAAGGGGCTTTTCAACTTTACATTATACACCACATGCATTACTACTACTACAATTCTTTCAGTTTCTTTCGACTACACAATTCTGCACAAAATGTTATTTCAAATGAGAGGTGGTTTTGTAGCCCCAATGATCAGGAATTTGTCAATTCACATCTCAACAATTGTCATTTCTATTGACAAGTGAAGTGTATTTTTGGCAGCTTTCCTTTTAGTCTATTGGAACGCCAACTCTTAGCACCTTCCCCTGTCTTGGAATTTATTTATTGTGACTGAGAGCTTGTGTTAGACTTTTTCTTACCTCATTTTGCATAAAATTAGTACATTAAATCTTTGTCAAAGTTCTAGAAGGTGCGGTGGGTGCGTATTACATTTACATTATAAGTGTAGAGTAGCTAGCAATGCAATGGTCCAAGCAAGAGATGAGAATTCATTGGACACGAATAAATTAACATGATACATTTCAGTCTCCTAATACATTACTTACTCTTAATCTTAATGTGATGTTGTAGTTAGTTAAGGGTAGGAAAGGTGAAAAGAATATTATTGTCTGCCTCAGACTCAGGCTGTACTGTGTGGTGCCTGTGTATCTGCAGTGCAGTTCATTGTATTATTGGTTTCGTTAGTTAGTGAGTTGAGCCATAAATCTTGAACGTTTCAACTCCTGGTAAATGTAAGTTATTCTTAATGGTAATGTTAATCAACTGGAGTCCCTATTCCTCGTGCCCACAACAAAATATCCAGTATGTTCTACAGATAAATTACTTATCATCATAAAGTATTGCATTACTTACTTACTTAACTTTAACTTCCATTCATTTCGTGTTGATTTGAAATGATTTCCAATGTTTCACAACTTTGTGACTCGACTCACTAATTACTTTAGCGTTGAATGAGATTGGCTCTCTGGAAATTTAGTGTTTCTTCGAAATAATAATTTGCATGGTGAGGTAACTTTTAATGGCCCAAGTCAATGGAATTCTAATTTTTGTTAAAAATTTAAATTGCTTTTTGTGCTCAGACTGTTGGGGAAATACGACGACGATGATGATAATACAATCAATGACCTGGGCAGTCATTTTTTTAGCTATGAAATTAGCCTCCCCGAATTTCAATTAATCTCCACTGACTTAGCACATAAAATACCGTAACATACCAATCATACATGTACAGAAATAATGCCCAGTTAAAACGCATGGATGTTATTGTCTTTTGTGTGTGTGGGTAGGGACGGTAATTGATACAAAATTGGATGAAATGTCATTGAGTCCTGTCCAATTCTATATGAATGGGATGAAGGGAAACCGCTGCTGGTTGGAAGTAAAGAGTTAATATTTGTCCCAGCATGAGCCACGCGGAGGATCAGATCGTTAAGCCGGGTAAACTTCCCAGGTAGATTTTCAGGTTATTCGGGTATACTATACACGGTACGGTACGGTGGTAAACCCGGGTAGTTGATTCCTCTTTCACTTGTGGGTAATTTGGACGTTGTTGTTCGCCCCGAGAGGAAAAAGGGTGCCTTATGCCTCGTGTCACTCAGATACGATACAATGTGAAATGAACCATTATCCCCTTCCTATTCATTCTTTTATCCTTTCCTGTTACGGGAAATCTGTAGAATTGGGTATTCGAGGTACAATTTGGGAATTCATAAAATCCGATCTTGTACTAAAAAATAATATAAGATTTTTAAAATTCTGGGCCATTCAAATCATGCGTGTTAAAATTACAAGCTTTCATGATTTCAAAAGTATCTTGAAAAGAAGTACAAATCGCAAGATATGATTACACCAATTAAATGCTTTGAAAATTTTAGAAAGGTTCAAGTTCAACGAAATGGGTATCGTTTTCAGATAAACCTTGTTGCATGTCTGGACAACACCTCCTGAACCTTATCAAATGAATTAATATTCCACGGATCACAGTCTCATTCATGAATTACCCGTAACATATCAAATACATACAAAAATTTATGAACCGGGCAATGAATCGGAGTCGAAACTGCATTGTATGATACAGTGGTACGTGTTCAAATATAAAACTGGTTGGTGAATGCATTACACTCTACTCCAGCGCTCAACACAGCATATTATTCGTTAATTACTGGTTAATGTTCGGATAGAAAGGCTCAAGAATGGGTTAGACACACGTGCGCTCCCAAACTCTACCTTTCCTAAATTTATTGCTCATCGATTTAAGGGTGTGTTTGTTATCTTTTTCTACTGTGCTCTACTCTGTACTGAACACTTCGCTGTGTATGAGTGTATGTTGTATATGTAATGTGGTCGGACAATATTGTTGTTACTGTCTAACTCCACACATTTCTATATTTTATCCACATGGATTAATACCATGTTGTTCTTAGTCATCACCGACCCGAGTGAGTCTGAGTCTCAGGGGTCACTTAAATCCACTCGGACCAGTTTTTCGGTGTTTTGAGCTTTGACTCATCGGATTGTCAGTCCGCGCGGTTGTTCCTCGGAAAAAGGGCCAAGTAGCAAATTGAGTGTACACATTACGTATCAACCGTTGTGCGTTATTGTATTCGAGAGAGAATAGCAGAAGTAATCCTCCTAATATGTTTGTATAGCCCAATTTTTATTAGTTAGTAGGGTTACGTTTTTTATGACATTACATTGACGGTGCCGATTTTGACTTCAGGTTGTTACACGTTCTAGTGTAAAATTAGCTAATTTACACCGGAAGCATTGATCTAAATTATATACTCAATATGACACGTGTCTTGAAAAACTTGCGAATCTTTTATATCGAATCAAAATATTCGAGATTATTTGTGGTGGATTTGCGTACTATGTGAATTTTGAATGCTTTGTCCCGCAGGAAATTTAATGCCAGCTCCCTATATTTCTTAAGGCGAAAATTTAGACATACCTTAGCTACATTATTTTTTCTGAATGTAATGTAGATTAGAGTTAATGTAATAAGTGGAGGTTTGAGAATTCTGGTACATAGCGTAAGATTCGGTTCATCATTCGAAGAAGGTTTGAAGATGATGAACGTTTTCTCACGCTTTGATAGGCTCTCTCGAATTCCGTCCGTCGCCGAAGAATACGTATGTATATCTACAAACATGATTTTCCCTAGTCTCTTATTACTGCCCTCAATCCTTTCTTCTTTTTTGATTACAGTACAGATTTTTCCCCTTCAGCTAGTTATAGACCAGGCTATACGCCTATTAGACCCTCATCAAATTGAGAAACAACAACCATCGCATCACCATCGCCCAAATCTCAAAAGTTTCATACATTACGTAGGGACATACGGACAAGAAAACTCAAACTCAAATTGTTGGAACTTTTTGATCAATATTTTCATGGCATGTTATTTTTTTTCTTCTAGTGTCAATGGTACGGGAAAAGGATGAAGCTAGTACGGAGTTCCGGAACAGAGATCTCATGGCTTACGACCACACGACTTTGGACGGGGAATTATTTTTACAGGTAAGCATACCAAGTAGAATGACTTAAAAGTGAGAAAGCAAATTAAATTCATTTATTTCATAGTTTGAAAGTGAATTGATGAATAAATTCTTCTGGAAATAATTTTCCGGAGACGATTAAATTAAATTATGTGACAAATGTTGACCTCTACTCTCGGATTCACCCTTTGTGTTATGTTTAAAAAGAAACAACATTAGAATATGTTCCATAGTTTGCGAAAAGAGTGAAAGAGGGCCTGTTTTTATTGTTTCAATTAAATTAGAGAGAAAGTCTAATGGAAAGGACAATTTTTCAATTAAGGCGTAGATCCTAAACTCTCCTACATTTGTTGTGGACTCTGAAACTTTCTGAGGGAGTTAGTTGAGTTGAATAAGGGATTGTATTGTAAGTGCTGGAGTGAAATGTGGGGACTGGAGAAGAGTACTAGGTAAAAGTTGGGCCAAAAGTCTAGTGCCAATGCTTGTCATGTAGTTTTTCCCTTATTTTCTCTTCTTTCTTGCCCACCGAAGCATTACATTGCATGTCAATTTCCCATCAGCTTAAGTGAATTGAAACTGAGTTCTTCTCCTGGTCGTACTACATCATTTCCTAATCTGAACTCCATTGGCTCCAGCCTATTGTGCGAACCCATCCATGCGACACTGAATTCCAATGTCGCAGTATTATACTCACTTGGGATGACAATTTATTACTTTCTGGGAAAACTCGAGTTACTCCATGCCGGGAATTCAATTTCGAAATTAAAAATTTCACAAAATTTTCGACATATTCGACTTTCTTGGGATATAGGCAATCGATCATACGGAAGATTAGAATTTCCATTTCGGTATATCATTTTTATCATGACATTACAATGATGAGATATACGTTTTGTAAATAATATTTGGCGAACTCGATCCACCATTTTCGGCTCTTCCATCCTGCTGATAGGAAGAAACTCTAAATACCTTTCTCTTACTTTTCCTCGCCCAGTGCAGTGGTAGGGAAAGAATTGGATAAAATGAGCAAACTAGAGTGAAAGTCTCTCAGTTACCTCTAAATCTAATCTTCTGAAACTTTTCTCATCAGACAGTCAGTGCAACGTAGTTTTAGTTTTTCTCATACATCTGCGGATTTATTCTTGAGTCAGTAGTCAGTGTGAACTTTGCTCGCGTGCTAGAAATTCCGATTTTATTCTATTTCGTCAAGATTGAAAAGTTGGTTACAAAATGATGAAATTAATTTTTTTGGACTAATTCCTAAACTTTTTCGTTTCGGAGATTGGATTTACAAATAGATGAAATAAATTACAACTAAAATTGCTCATAGGAATGATTTACAAAATTCGGCTGCCTGACGAAAAAAGACGAATACTCAAGAGAGACGAGTTCAATGGGATTGCCTGAAGCCACAAATTGTATTGATTACAACAAAAACATTAAAACAAATAAGTCACAAATTCCCATCTAACACCCTCACGATCCGCGCATAAGTTTCCACATCCATACGGCACTCCTGCAGCAATTAATTATTGTCTTGGGACTTCAAACTACGAAAATACAATAAATTCATTTAGAATTTGAAGAGAGGAAATATTACTTTCGTGCAGTCAGAGCAAGGACCGCAGTGTAATGCCATAACTTTACTGACAATTTTTTCCTTTGTTTCAATTATAACATTTCAATATAACGTTTAACACGAATTGTCAAAATACATCAAGCTATGTATTAAACAGATTCGTTAAACTTCGTGCATTAAGACGCTCACTCTATACGGCAAGCACGACGATATCGTCTGACGACATTTCACAACGAATGTCGAATAATTCGAGTACTTTGACAGAGTTATTTTTTGTGAAGTTACAGAAAAAAGCTTAAACGTGCACCTCATCCGATGTTATAAGCAATAATCATGAATGCGTAATGAGATTATAATGAAGCCAAGAGGGCGAGTTCCTTGGACTGACTGAGTGATCACTTCTTGTGGGTACTTCTGAAGATTCAATGTCTCTGAGCTTGAAGAGTAAAAAACTAGAGGTGTATTTGGAGGGATACATTCGTTTGTAATATAAGTTTAAAAGATAGGACCCAACATTTGAAAGGAAAAGATGATATTGGATTGCATGGAGAGAGTTAAGCTAAGGTTAGCTTAAAGGAAAAAGGTTTTAATAAAGTTTTGTTATTTATACGGGGCTGCTGTCTGATGAATAATGGGAACGGATGGCAGGTACAAATTCGCTCAATAAATCAGGTGTCGTCGTGGGGGCCGTGGATCCTCTTTGTTTTTTTCCTCTCCCCAACTCTTTTTCTTCTTTCTTCTCCCTTTTATTTCGTTTCGGCAATCATGGCAATTTACCTCTTTCCTCTTCGTCTTTAATATTATCAAATATATATATATCCATGCATATTATACGAATGTACGAAAGCTGATAGAGCACACCTCACATTTTATAAAAAACATTGCTCCGCGTATGACCCTTTTGTTAAAAACTGAAATTCGCATACACGAAGGATGCATAAGCGATTATAAATCTGTAAAAATAAATACACAGTGGCAATGGCCAGAACTCAGGCAACAGTTCATTAAATTTAAATTCAATCAGCAAATCAAACCAGTCAGTTGATTATTAGTTAATTCGTAGTTTGAATTCTTGGATTTATGATGATTTGAAATGATGGGACGAAAATCTTAATCAAATTGTGTGTTTCATCTAAATAGTTCTTGTTTTTATTTGCAATACCGCTCGCAGAGTCGATCGACAGCCTGGCATAATTCTTCAAGCACGTCAATGTCAATGTAATAAAACGTAGTAATATTAATTTTATCCTTTTGAATGTCAGTACTTGACAATCAAAGTTAGTCGAATTGAGTTCGTGAGTTCCATTCGGAGTTTTTTCACGCCTCCCGCAGAGGAGTTACGATCTTCACACCAGTACGAGTTTTACAAATTTTTCTTGACAAAGCACACCAACATTGTTAACAACTATTCATGATGTTAAAAGCTAAAAGAATATTTAACGGTCTTTGTTTACAGTGAAGCTGATACTGAAAATTAGGATTAATCGAACCTTTATTTCTGAACCAGACTCCAAATATTTAATGAGTTCATTTTTTATTATTTTTAGGCTTTGAACGGATTCCTTCTGATCCTGACCTGTGATGGAGAAGTTTTCTTTGCGACGCACAGTATTGAAAGCTACCTTGGGTTTCATCAAGTAAGTCCATTCTAATTCCAAAAAATGTCCACGGTCTACCTTGTAATATCCAAGTTAGTATTGTAGCATTGTAACAGCGCGTACCCTTGAAAACTCCTTAAATAATTGCCTTCTTGTGCTCCACCCAAATCAACTTGAAAAAAAAATGAGGTCCGGTCACCACCAGTTCAGTGTGAGACAGAAATTTACAATGGCATTTTTATATTGACTGGAACAAGAGGTCAAACCCCCTTCTGTTATCTATGTCTTAATAAGTCGTAGTCACAGTCATATTTCCCAAATGTATGTATGAGACCTCCTAGGGTCTTTCATGTTAAAAAAAATTATACTGGACAGAATTCTGAACACGGGGGAATTCAGTCTCAGAGTTACGATTCCTTAAACTACATAAATCTATTCCTATAAAATTCATTCATTGCTAAAGTTTTAAACTTTCAACTCAATTTTAAACTGAATTAAACCAACATACCATTCTAAAATTTTCTGTTAAGATTATGCTAGGCATACATGTGTTTTACAAATCCTATCCAATCTTCCAAATTTCAAGAACCCCTTTCGCCTCACACCCACACCGTGTGTACACACCCATATCCAATCTACTGAAAGCAGAAAATAAAATTATATTTTGGAAAGCACCATTCAGAAAAGTGCACAGAATATATTTCATTTCCTATTTGAGGGAAGCCAATAAAATATGCAATACCCGGGATACGAAGTAAAAAGCCTACTGAAAGTCTGCTTTACAAATACATGTATGGCAACATACAAAATATAGCAACAAGACCTTTCGTAGTTCCACGCACAAATGGAAATCAGAAAAGTAGACTTCTCTGATTTATGGCTTTTGCCTTTTCAAGTCGGAGACGCCTTCCGTCATTTCAACCCAATCTGCGTTACTCTGCTGAAAGGCAAGGCAAAAATCTAGTACTTTCACAAAAACGGTCCGACCCATCCGTAGATCCGCATCCTCCATGTTTTGGTGACACTTTAGTCATTCGACTCAAATGTACTGTACGTATTAGCCGATTAATATGATTGTCGCTAAAAATATCGCTAATAAAACGTCGTGGTTTGTTCTGTAGCGATTTGTCCAAAATTAGTCCTGATTCCCTATCTGATTATCGAGAATGGAAAATAGGAGAATAAACGACACATCGTGATCATCGTTTAGGAAGAGAGGCCAGTTCATTGGCCGTGCGTGCGCGAATCTGTTAAAAATGAATGGATGTCAAAAATTGCACGCTAAGGCCTGCTACAGTCATATGTCTGACTTTATGGGGGTTCATTGCCAAGGGTAAATATTAGAGGTGCACGAAAACAAATGGAGTGTTTAAGAAACGACAATTGAAACTAGAAACGAAAGGTTTTCAAGACATTGCGTGCACATATGCCAAACCATACTTGAAAGATCTCTCGTTTTCTCCTTCATTGGACCAGACGTTATGAATTATTATGTTTTCTCCATTCGGTATCTAATTAAAATATTACATAAATTCTTGTTTAACAGTCGGATATCGTTCACCAGTCCGTATATGAATTAGTCCATTCCGAAGATCGGGAAGAGCTCCAACGACAATTGATGTGGAACGCATTTTTCCCTCCAGAAGTCTCCGGGATCTCACTCCAGGAAACTATTCACACCCCAGACCACTGCCATTTCCTTGAACGCTCCTTCACTGTCCGATTTCGGTGTCTTCTTGACAACACTTCAGGATTTCTGGTAAGCCACTTTAATCATTTCTCACATTTTATTTTCCTCAGTCTGGACAAATGCCATTGCAAAAAGTAAAAAAAAATAGTTTTTGAAAATTCTGTGGGATTTTAGGCCTTCTATTTTTATAACACAGTGTATCGCCAGTGATTAGAAGTTCAGGTTCCAAACAGTTGTTATGCTGTCAGCATTAACCGTCGAATTTCTCCCCTTAAATCCGAATTGCACTACCTTTAGCATTTCAGGGACAAATTAGTACGCACTACATATTTCTGAACTAATTTCGATCGTGATTCCCAGCAGTAGCTCACCTGGAGTGGGACAATTTACTACACTTGGCTATTATTTGCGTCTGCCAATTTGCATACGGAACGCAGGATTTGTGATACCAAATACTGCCCGTGTAATGCCTGATTTTATTTGCAAATGAGTCACCAAGACCAGCACAAGGTTGAACGTGAGCTGAGCTAACGAGTCCATTCCCAAGAATACGTTTAATTTGAGAGATCCATAATTAAGATATGTTCTTCTACTCCTGCATTTCCCGTATCGGTTGAAAATGTTCCGTACCTTTACCTTCTACCTGGAAATGATTGTTCGGTGATTCGACTTCCATACATACATACTATGAACCAGGCACCTCGGGCTGAACAAATTTGCTCACATTAGATTGGCAGCAGCATATGTATTCACACTGCGCACTTGCGTGGAAAGATTAAAGGATTTAATTCAGAGTGAAAAGTTTTCCCCTGTGTTAACATTTAACATCAGCATACCAAATCAACTTTTTAAATCTCATGTATTTTCACTTGCTGGACTTAAACATTATTTCTTACTCACACCCCAATGTCAAAACCTGTGCTTAGGGACCACTATTGCAAAATAAGATTTTTGTTGTAAAACGCAAGATATTCTTGGTGCTTGGTTGACCTTACTGGGTATGCATTCAAACTACTAGGGCAAACAATCACCTGGGTTAGATGACCACCCCGTTGAGACGACCGGGACTTTTTCCGCGGGTCATAAGTTACACCATGCCATAGCTTAGGTTTCATCGTAAGTCTTTCGGAAAAAATCTGAGAAATCGTAAAGTTTTTTTTTTAGTCTGAGGGAAATGAGTCGATTGACTAATCGTAAGCGTAGGTAAATGGAAAGCTGTGGAAAAAGGAAGTGAAAGGAGTAAAATGTTGAAGGGAAAGTAAGGAGTGAGTCGGAAATAGGAAAAGTACACGGGTTTAGTTTAGTTAGACTGGCTTTGGTTGGTTGAGGACGATCAATTGTGTGCATTGATTTTTGTTATCTTGAAGCTTAAAAAAGAGAAGAGAGCGACTTGTCACATTGATCCTAAAATATACCGGAAGACAATCGCGCGCAGGCAATCGAAATAATAGCCTACTCTCTCTTGTGTTATAATAAGCCAGTCCAGTCTCCTTTCCCTTTGCAACACTACTTTTATTCTGTATACAGAAAATATAATGCAGCAGTAAGTTCCTTCTGTGTATTGTTAAAGTAGTTTCAAGAGAAGAGAAAGTACATGAATGAATGGAGTCGTATTTTTGATCGTAAGAGTAAGAGTAAGAGTACAACTCTGAAGGAAGAGTATCCCTTCGAGATTTGAAATTACCTTTTCATTGATTTCACATAATTCTTAAATCATTTTCCTATTTCCCGTTCCTTTCCCTATTCTGTCCCTTTCTCCTCTATAATTTTGAGAGAAAGTAGGTAAGGAATTTGCCAGGTTCTACGAATACGTTGTTCTATATGACCTATACACTTATTGTGTTGAATGGTCAAGAATTTTTGTCGAAATTCGACAAAAAATTGGTGGCTAGGGGCAAAGTGATTTTGCATTTTTTAATTTGATGTATGTAGTTGTGTTAAAGAAACCGTCTTGAACTTTCCTGGGCCAAACTAAAGGAAATAACCATTATCTTAGAAAAATACACGGATGCTGATAGATGATAGACCATGTCATTAAGGTGACTGTCATTTTTAATATATGTGAGATGCTTTCTTTTCCAGTTAAGTTTTACAAATTACTATACCTCTTTGGGTTCAATCATTTCAAGTACTAGAGTAGAACTCATAGGACTGAATTTTTCTTCAGGTTAAGTGTAGACTCGGAGAGAGTTTCCTGGACTTTTCCGGGCATTATGTTTTATTTGCTAAAGTAGTTCCGTTCTGTATGTAAAAACAGGCGTATCTTCTTTTGTTGTTAGAAGAGAGAGAGGATGTAATTCGAGTAGACATGACTTGGACTTACCAGGAGGGAAGAAAGTCTATCTGTCTTATTGCGTGCTTTGAACCGCACTCCGGGACCAAAAAGAGTATAAAGGGTTCCGCATAAAACACACAAAACCCCGCGACAGGCAACACGCTCTCGTGTCACAATACAACTACACTGTATACCTTTTTATTCTAATTTCCCCAATACTTCTGGACTGGGCTACCAAAAACTATTCAAGAATCCACTTGAATTACACACAATTATTTTCTTCATCTGCCCATTCTCCAGCTCCAACCTTCTTCTTTTGTGTGTCTGTCTTTTCTGGAGTATTTCAATGTAAAATGTAGAAAGGGAAACATAATTATCGGTACTCCTTTGATGCCAGACCTGAAATGTTCATGCATATATTTTGGACGATGGACGAGTGTTGTCCAGGCATGACGAAATTCTCACGCAGATTCCTTTGTACGTATGTACTGGAATATTTCTTCCTTTCAAACTTAAATGTATGTAATGTCCTACCATATATCGCATTGAATCTGAATCTGAATGAAATGGCAATGGCACTGGGCATTAATTTAATTACGAAATAAATTACATTTTGAAATGTCGTGACTAAATTTTCCAGAGGTTGGACATCCGAGGGAGAATTAAAGTTTTACATGGACAAAATCGAAAATCAGAAGAACCACCATTGGCTCTCTTTGCACTCTGTACTCCATTCGGACCTCCGTCACTCCTTGAAGTTCCTCAAAAGGAAGTCGTGAGTCGTTACAGTTTTCTACTTTACAGATCTTCATTGGGTGAATCATCGATCACGGTATTCAGTAAAAATTATCGTCGGAGGAGAAGGAATGCTAGGCTCGTTGGGAACCACACGGGTTATTGAAATCAACCATACACAAAAATTATTCAAATTTAATTATTGATGATCAAATTCATTCGGAACAACGAAACTTACAGGAAGAGCAATTGTGTCGCAATTATGTCGGTAAACTGCGAGCACCAGTCGAATTAAAAGCAAACATTCCACTCATAGCAGAAGTTAATCCTGGAAACCGAAGTTCGCTGATTGATAAATATTTGATTGATGATTCGCCCATTTCTAAGTTGTTTGTCGCTCGTATTGTACACTTCACTAATGAGTATTATGCATTGCAGATGTTCAAGAGTAAACACAAATTGGATCTCAGTCCAGTTTCTATGGACCAAAGGTGTGAAATATTTTCTAAATTATTTGTGCCTAAAATTATTTAATGATACATTGTAGTATAGGGATGATCGCATGTACTCTGGACATAACTGTAGCCATTGTTAGGTCAAAAAAAGTAAAAGTATGGCGGAGTATTTTCCGCTTCTAATGAAACCTGATAAATATTCTGGTAAACTTTTCGGAATGTCACCTGCAGTTTGAGTGACCCTCGATTTTTTTTCTTATCGAGTTGAGTGCGAAAAGATGCGTAGGAATTAAAATATCGTGTCTGGAATTTTAAGCCAGCATGATAGGAGGATATTTAGCATGGAATCTTTTTGTGCACAGTCTGGTTATGATATGAAATTATTATTTGCAATTTTATAGAGGGAAAATGCTATTGGGCCACACTGACGCAGAGCTGACTGCCATGGGAGGGTACGACCTAGTCCATTTTGATGACCTCGCCTACGTTGCTTCTGCACACCAAGAGTGTAGGTTTTTAATTTTTAAGACAATACATGTGTAGATGTTGAAAATAGTTTTAAAACTTACCATTTATATTAATTTTTAAATTTGAACAGTACTAAAGACAGGGGCTTCAGGTCTCATTGCATACCGACTTCAAACCAAAGGTGAACAGTGGCAATGGTTACAGACGAGTTCCAGATTAGTCTATAAAAACTCTAAGCCGGACTTTATCATCAGTACACATCGACCGCTCATGTAAGAAATGTTTTTCTTTTTACAATGTATATACATACTATACATAGTTAAGGATCCCAAGTTTTTAGGTCAGTCAGGAAGTGAGTTTGTCTAACGACGGAGTTAGCGGAGTTATGAAAATGAATTTTTTATGTAGTTGGTCGGTTGGTCCTTGTTAAAAATTAACACTTGAGCCAGGAGCCAATTCAAATTAATTGAATTTCTGAGTATAATTTATTAAAAATGTAGTCCAGCACTACTACCCTTCTAGGCAGATTTATGATTACAAGTCGAACTGAAATAAATAGTTATGTACAGAAGCTATAAACCATTACAGGGTATTTTCCATTTTGGTAATTGTCTTCTAAATGTATAAGAGCATTACGTTTACGAGTACATATTTTCAGTATTCTCGGGAGAAATCAATAGAACAGGGTCCCTCATTAGTATTGACAATATGTAACAGTTTACTGTAACTCTGGCAGAGCAAAAATTCACATAATAATTTTCCCTTACGTAATCTTTTTTGGTGCGAATACTGCGATCACACATAAATAAAATCGAGTCACGATATTGTGTGACATCATTGAGGTTACAGGACCTCACCTTCTTCAGCGGGGATGCGCACCTATTCACGCATTAAAAGAATTAATTGTATTAATCAATTTTAACTGGACATAACTCTGAGTTCAGTGAGTTCATTTCGATCAGCATTAAAAAGACTTGTGTTTAGAGCCGGTGGGGGCAATGATACAATATAAAAACGTCACACAGTGATTAAATTACATAAATTAATTTTTTGTGCATTTATTAATTAACATTCTAAGCATAAGGCAGCATTAACCTTGTAATAGTCAATATAATAATGAATGAAGGTTTGCTGAGACCACACTGAACTTGGCTCAGGTTTTCTTTATGATTTAAAGGAACAAGTATGCAGGGTGATGCATAGCTATTCCCTCCTCAGCCCAGACAATGGAGGTGGCGATTTTTAGAAAAGATTAAGAAATAGATTTTGAGATAAAAAGTACTAGCCAGATCCTAAAATTTGAATACAATTTTACATCTTCTTTACATTATATTAGTGGTGATTTGTTCGGTTTGAAATTTTGACTAAAATGCTATGGACCACCCTGTATTAATCAAAGCTACGACCACAGATGCAATGCGACGAGGACGACTGACCAGTACAATGCCTTGTTCTTGAAATACATATTTTTATGTGATCGGATGAAATTTATCGGGGTAGGATTGTCTTTGTAATGGGTGCTTGTGGTGGCAGTCATTTATCGTCCGAAACAACCTTGTTCTCATGGGTGGTATACACACAACCCGTAGACGGGGCAAAATACTTGAACATTGTAAGTATTTTATGTTCTGGACAGAAAGACTCGAAAGAATAAAAAGGAGTTACACAGAAACAGAACAGAAGAGATACTTACAGTAAAAGATCGGTGTAGTGAATCTGGTTTTCGGCAGTATAACCAAAACCCGCCATGAGAAGTTGAAAGAAACGAATGCCGCCAGCAAAAAACAATTACAGAAGTTACATTTGATCTACTGCTCTCCAAACTACCAGATTTTCATCATGTGTGTAGTTTTCTTCCTTATGTCTCTGATCCTGCTAAATCATTCGGACATTGTAGTAGTTGTATTGTAGTTTAAGTAGTTCCTCAACTTTATTCTTCTCGTAAATGCTAATGTAACCAAATACACAATCCGATATGGAAAACCAGGTTTCCTCACTGAGCTGCTGCGGCACAATGCCGGTAATCCTAGAAGGAGAACAAAAGCTGGGATCAGTTTATTAAGCAATTACAAGGATAAGGATAATAAATATAACCGGGGAAAGCTTAATGAGCCTTCTCCAACTGCAGCTCAGAAAAATCCTTAACTTTGGTTAAGAAATTGTTGATATTTTAGTGGGATGACCACGACACGTGTCCTGTTTAGAGATTCAAACTTGGCTAGAGTTTTTTGATAATTTCCCATCAGACTAATTTATCCCTTTGTGATTCTAGGGAGGAAGAAGGTCGTGACTTAATGGGGAAACGAACTATGGACTTCAAAGTATCTTATTTGGATGCTGGACTCTCTAATTCTTATTTCTCTGATCAAGACAGTACCCCAATTGTATCAACCCCTGCCCCAGCCCCTAAAACTCGTCGATACAAAACTCAGCTCCGAGATTTCCTTGCATCCTGCCGGTCAAAAAGAAAAATTGCTGCCGGAGATTATGTTGCTGATCCAACAACGGCCGTGGCCGCTACAGCATCAATTCAGCATATCCAACAAGCTGCGGCAGCCGCAGCTGCCACAACTTATCCCACCCCATACAATTGTAATGTTTACGGAAGTAGCGGCTATGGATCAGCAGAGAATAATTTATACGTTC
Organism: Protaphorura armata; assembly: GCA_034700305.1. Taxonomy (NCBI): domain Eukaryota; kingdom Metazoa; phylum Arthropoda; class Collembola; order Poduromorpha; family Onychiuridae; genus Protaphorura; species Protaphorura armata. The sequence goes on from JAQIXO010000051.1 coordinate 43,554, forward strand.
ACCAACAACAAAATTTTTATCATCATCCAGCAAATTTTGAAAATCGTTACTTGGACTCAACCCCACTTTTCCAGTACAGGACACTAGGCACTTATTACCCAGAATACAATCCTGCCGCTTATGTGGGAAATGGTTTCTTGGACGTGTCTCGGGGATGTTTGTACGATAACCAGTATGGCAAAGACCCGTCATGTCAAATTGACTATAAAAATCCTCATAATAGTTACGCGAATTTGGGCTCAGCCACGGGGTCAAACCATCAGAGCTTAGACATTTCAAAGAAAGGGGGTAGTGGTGACGTCAGTTTGAAGACTGATCTTGAGGGTAGTCTCAAGAGGGAGGATTATATGATGCACTACACAAATGGAAATGACACGAGACAAAGTGTCCTCGTGTGGGGTTCTAGCCCAAGCCCCGCCCTTACAGCCCGACACAATTCTGTCATTCAATCCCAAGGTTTATATGTCACAGCCGATAAGAAGTACTGTGGGAATTCTGGGAGCAGTAGTGTTGACCCACTTAGGTCACTCAGTGAAATGAACTCGGCGGGGTCATCCCCTTCAACTACGATAGCTCCCACGAGTGAGTGTAAGTGGGGGGTGGGGTCTATCATCAAAACTAGTTTAGGACTTCCGACGGATAATGGGGGCGGGGCAATCACGTCTGTAGCCGGAAGTAGTCATAACCAGAGTGCGTCATCACATCACCAAGATCATCATAATAGTACGACAGCATCCGTCGTCATTGATAATTCTCCAGCAATGGCGGCTGCCAAGAGCTTGTACCTTCAATCCTATCATCCTACACCAGGGGGTGTAGGAATGAGTATGGGGATCGGTGCTGAGCAAGGGAGTGCCAGTGAGGTATGGGTTTACCCCCCTCCTCATGCTCATCAGTGAGTTGCTTATTGTGTTTTGTTGATTGCTTTCAATGTTTTTTTCATTTCACCCCTCCCCCCTCTCCTTTGGTAAAAAATTATCCAGTCTGATTACGTATTTAGGGTATATTGCAAGATTTCTGATCATGAGTAAGAGGATTTCGCTGACAAAAAAAATGGTCTTGCCAAAACTTATTTAAATTATTATTTTTTCATAAGAATCATTTCGCATATTCCTTTCTTCTTGCATCTTGCACATCCCTGGTGTGATACTAATTCATATTTTATAGCCAATCTTAGCGTTTCATTTACTGCAATGCTCTTTAAAATACGCAGTTATTCCACCAGCTATCTTTGAAATCCGAATTATAAATTATGTGTTGTGACTAATATTTTTCTAATATTGATTTTGCAGTTCTTTGGTAGCAGATACTTACTACCCTACGGGGACAAGCAGGACAGAAGTCCTTTGTTGTCCATCTCTGAGGTGACAAACACGCTACTGAACCATGAATGAGACAAAGAGATAAAAGTCACGTCACAACTTTGATTAATTTCAAAAGTCACCACTCACCAGTAATTATACCAAAAAGAAGATGGCTTAAACATAATAAGTGTGCGTAATACTTAAATAATATTAATTAATCATTAAGAATACCACACTTTCTTAAATATTTAAAAAAAAATATGCTTACTCTAGTATTCTGTGTAAAAATTGTATTTATAATTTTTAATTTCTTCCAATTTTTATTAAATCCTTACTTTGTATTTCTCATTATTATCGAGTTGTCGCATCCACCTCCCTGTTTTTTAAATACTTGTCTAAATGTGCAACTGTAATCTCAAATGTTTCTGTGATATTTGGTACACTTATTTATTATTATTGTAACATGTTTTTTTTTGTTGTTTGTTAGAGTATAGACACAAAATGAAATTGAATATAATTAGGATCTTCCATTGAACTTATAATACTTCATAATTAACGGGGAGTGAGTTTTGCACTCATGTCAGTTTATTGTCACATGGCTGAGATTCTAAATGTGTACTAATTATCAATTAACGTCGTGGTAAGAAATGGAAAGTTTTAACTATTATATTAAATGTTTTATTAGACTACCATACTACAAGTATCGATTAGGATAACTATTAATTTTTTACAAGAACTTTCATGGTTCTTGTGTTAAATAATTTTTGACCGATTGAATGAATGAGACCCCAATAAGGTGAGTTTGAGATTGATTTACATCACATCTTCAATTTTGAGATTGAAGTAAAAAATATTAACATTACGTTGAAATTTTTTAATTGTTTTTTAATTTCTGTTAGATGTTGTCCCTTCTTGTTTTCCGTGATGGTAGTAGTTCAATAATGATCACGGTGTGCTGTTCTAATATTAATTAATTAATAATGACAGATTTTTTGACGTATTTAATGCAATGTTCTGAACAGATTGAACAATGTAATGTTGGCCAGTGTATGTACATTAATAATTATAAGATTACAATTACAATTAAAGTGTAAACAATCGCAGTTGCTTAAAACATTTTGAATTTGATTGAGTAAATGTTCCTATAATTTTCGAAAACTCATAATCCGTTTTCGTACGTCGAGGTCTGTGTTTCTGATTCTACCGTTTCATTCAAATCATATTGACGACTATCCACATAAAGTGGCTTCAAAGAGTTTTCTTCGCAAACCAAATGAAAAGTTGCCTTAATTATTATTTATTAATAACATTATTAAAATCCAAGAAATTTCATCTGGTACACACCAATACAGTTAAAATAATGTTTTGCACTCAATGCCAATAGTCTAACCCATTTCTACCATAATGTTCTAAGGACTCAGTCCTCTCAGACGCTTTCATAAATAAACGCGTCACATCTGCGTTATCTTGAACATTAGTCGGTGAACAACATATTGGAGTACTTTGCTTTTGATCATGGTTATTTTCTGTCTCTTGAATATCGTTTGGGCTTTCAAATTTTCTGTCTACATTCTCTCCAATTAACCGATCACCCGAAGCATTCAAGCTAAAAAGATCTGATAATTTTGTGTTGGACTCCGACTCATTCTGCAACATTGAATTAGCAAGTTAGCAAGTAAGCCTTTGGGAATCGAATCTGCTAGTTATCATAATTACATTTTGCAATTCATCTTGTAGCTTTTGCTCATTTAACCAACTAGTCCAACTACCCCAAATAGTCTCGTTCTTGTTCTCTAAGGTGGATTCAGTAGATATCACACTCTCCGTGTCAGAAGAGGCTTCCCAAAATTCTAATGGTACTGAAGAAGGAAATAACTCCGACTGGGATTCTATTGTCTGCACATTTAGGGCAGGGAGTTTGTCCAAATTCGTACCCGGAACTTCGTCAATATCATATTCATTTTCCATCTGCTTTGTAGACAATTCTTGTACTTCCTTCATTAAAAATTTCAGTTTCATATACGAGCGGCGAGTCGGAAGACTGACGGGGACCTGCAGGAGTACATAGATTGAGGAAGCGAAAGTTTATGAGGGCAACCTTATTTTTAGTTGTACGTTGTACCTTCACATTTGAGGATCCATTGATTTCGATTTTCTTGTCCGGGTTATTCAATACAGTAGCAGAATCCACCTTAACTGGGATTAATGGAGGAGGCAGAGGTAGAGTTGAAGATTTAGAAAATTTAGGAAGGCACAACTTCTTTTTTGAGATACTCGGAGATACCATTTTATCTGGAGTTAAACAAATGTCTTTTTCGACACTTGACTTCTTTGATAGAATAGTTTCCCTAGAGGCATATTTCCTTTCAACCAAATTTTCCAATGATTTTTGCTTTCCCACATTAGTTTCCAAGTTTAAATTAGATATCATTTTAGTTTGTTTGGGCTGAACATTCACTGGATTTTGCTCTCTAGCCAAGACCTTAGAATATTAACAACACAAAGAGTCAGAAATAAATACTAGAAAAACTAGTAACACAATGATATACTATAATTGAAAGATTACGATGTCAGACCTGCTGTGTAGGGTATCTGTTGATCGGGCGCAAACGAATTTCACGGCGATCCTTGACCTCTGATATCACTTTAACACTGCTGTCTATGGAGTTTACTTTGCTTACAGTTTTTGAATTTGAACAGTCCTCGTCAAGCACACATTTGTTGTTATCTTTCCTCAAACATCTTCTTAGAACAATTGGAATGCACAAGCATAGTGAGACAACCAATAGCATCAGAATTACAAGAAGAATCTAAACAATGTTGCACGTTTTTTTTAAACAAAACTTCTGCTATAAATCGCATGCAAACACAAGGTTAGTTTTTTCTTACATAAAGAGGAGCCGAAGCATATTTGGCTCTGTTTCCGTCTTCACCATCCCAAGTTCTAACATCACACAAGGAGTATGTATCGGAATTTGGATTAAACGTTTCAACGGGGAATTTGTTTGATGTCCAACCCTTGTAGCACTCACATCGCGTCACATTTATCCAACCGTTTACGCAAACACTTTTCTGTGCAAAATATTTCACAGATGAATGTGTGATCTGGCAGTACAAAATAAATATAATTTATTGCAGGTAGGTGGTATTTTAAGTACAACGGGATAACTCATGTAATCCAGGGCAATGGTGTCAACTTTTGAGGTCATTAGTGTAGCGACAAATCCCTCCGTGAAATTCAAAGCGGACGGTACATTAAAATATTTGTTCGAGACGGGTGACAGAATCTGCATAAATTAGATTTCAGAATGTCAAGCTTTTGCTAAATGCATTTGGAAATCATGAAATGTTGAAAAACATAAGGTTCACGTGCAATGGTTGGTTTTTCATCACTTGATTGGTAAAATTCTTTGACACCAGTCAACGAAGGAGTTTTTTGACATGATTTTGTAGTTTCATTGTAGAAACTACGAAAGCCAGAATATTTGATCAAGCAATTCACAGGATTACAACCGTTCGTTGGATCCTCGTCAATGGATGAACACAAAGAGTACTTTTCAGGATCGTCTAATTGAGATGAGAAGATTAGACTCATTTTTTTGTCCAATTTATAGAAATTTCGAAACAGTGAGACCTGTCACTGCGACCACCTTCCCAAGACGACCTGGTCTTGTGACGATAGATTCTACAAAGATATTAATCCTAATCTGTAACCAGGTCGCCTTGGGACAGTTTTCACACTGAATTTCACTTTCTTTCCATACTTTGCCAAAGTTGCAGAAAAAAGTTTTGCTTGGGCAGCATAGTGTTAAAAAGTACTTCGAAGTCTTGGTGACCTAATGGCTCGCTCAGGTCGACGTCTCCGGTAGTGCTAAGTAGCCGCCATCCAAGTTTGATTGAACAACTCCCATTTCGTCCATGTAAATACTACAAGACGGTCATTCCTTTTTAAAATACGATAAATCATAGTATTTCTACTACAAGGTATTATATATTAATTAATTGGATGGAAATCTCAAACTGGAAAAAGGTGTCGACGACGACTCAATTTTGGAACTTACCATGTTCGTGTAGTGCATTGTCAAATTATGAACATCTTTCGGGAAAAGCTTTATGTTCAATCCACCGTGAAGAATCATTGACTAAAATGAACACAGAGAACTAATTAACTGCATATCTTGGGTTGCTATTGCTATTGAAAGAATTCACTTCTGTCTACAGAATTACCTCACAATCCATTTCACCCGCAGTAACAAATTGACAACACTTTTCCATCTTTAATCCAATTGTGTATGGCACGTTGGCCATATTTTCGACAGTCGCAACTAAATATTTATAGTTTGACGATTGATTAACCGGAGACACACAAGAAATGTAATGCCTTTCTACGTTTGTACGAAAATAAAAAAATGGCTTACAAAAAGTTAATGCAATATCATCTTTCAAGAGAGCCATAGCCCCAGAATTCCTCAACCGAATGGTGTTGTTTTGAGCCAACAATTCGCGAATGGCTATGGCGTGGATGAAGATAACAATGCGGAGGGTGCTACCAATCATGATGACACTTCCAGTTCAAAATTTGCATTTTCCAAACTCATCTCGAGATTATACTACGAACGCATAACCACAATTTATTTATCAGTCTATATCTAGAATGACGTCCCTGGAGCGACGCATTCTGTTCGAATCAATTTAATTATTTTGAGAACAAGTCATTTTCAAACATGGTAAATTCTTCAGTTTCAACTGGGCGTGGGTCCAAATTATGATTATTGAATTGTCGCACAAATAGTTGCCTCAAATGAAGTAGGATTTTATTCATAACATGCCAACATGTTTAGTAATACACATTCTCGTAAATCCTCACTATGATAATTTTGTTTTTATACTTACTTCTGCTCACTGAAATTAATTGATCTACTTGGTAGAGATTAGGATTAAACTTTCTAAATTTTGAAGAGTACACTCATCCCATAATTAATTTTAATTTAGATATAAAGTTATTGTGCCATAGGAGTAGCAGGTGTTGGAATGAGATAACGGACGTAGGGAACTTCAACGTCTTCACCATCTCTGTCATTGCAACACAATTCGAAGACCAGGGCTCGTACATGTTTCTCCAACCTCTTTTTTGAAACTTGACGAACAACCTGAACCAGAAAAAATCAATCGAACCATTTAGTAAGTAATTTTCAAAATTTCTTACTCTCAACATGTACGTTACATAAAACATAACGAGTTGACTAATGCACTTATTTGCTTACCTCAACCAGGGGCATTTTCAACCGCTCCTCCCTTTTATCTTTTTGCATGAAGAAAGAGTACAACATACAAACTCCTTGGCTCAGCATTGTGATTTCTAGTTCTTCATTATTGGTAAAGTGATCCAAGAAATCTTTCAGAGTCATCTCTCCTGAAACTTCAAACCGGTCCCACAATGTCCATTCTTTCTCATAGAATTTGTGTTTCGGTGGTTCAATCGGTTCTGAAAATCCAAAGAATGGTAGAGCCAAGTTGACGAATCCATTTTTGAAGCGGTCCAATTTTTTCTTCTCAACATAGCCCTGTGCAATTTTGTAGAGTTCCAAACAAACCAAACCAGCTACAACTGAGGTTGTTGTTGCAATGGCAGGGATAATTTTTCCAGCAATGAGTTTCGATTTCAAGCGGTCTGCAGGTGCAATTGCATAGTTTTCAGCTCGTGAGTTTGATGCAGCGACAATGAAATCAATGTGAAGGTTATTGTCATCATCTTTCTCAAATTCCAAGGGTGTAATCCGTACTCCCTGTAAATGTTTTTTTACAAATTAATTTTAAACAAGCATATTCTTAATTTCTTTAAATTGGACTGCCGACTGCCCAAGGAATAAAATCATATTGCGAAACTCCTTTCCCCTTAATGCTGATATTTGGAATATTCACTCACCGCCAATGCATTTGGAGCTGGAATGGCGTTTGACAATTCCTTCAGTTGATCTGCATCTACGTTTGCACCCATGTGTTGTTGTGCTTCAGCATCATTGACAGCAATCCGAACGCCAGATCTTGGGACGAATAATTGTACCTGCAGAATGAAAAACAATTTTTGTATATTTCGAGCATGCTCAGAGTTAAAATACTTGGATGATACTTAAAAGAAGGGACTACTCGCACTTCCACACATTAAATAACATACCTCCACATTAAGAGCCATTTCCGCGATTCTTTCACGATCCCTGAGTTGTGGAAGTCCATACATATCAGCTCTAAGATTAGCTGCGGCATAAACGAAGTCCAGAGCTCGGGCATTATCTCGAGAAAATTGGAGAGCGGTTGGACATCTCTTTGGTCCAGACCTAGACGGGGAAAAATTTCCATTATGAATAGTACTATTCACTATTGTGAAAAAAAAGTGATTTTCCTCTTTTACAAATTCTCATTTTGGGATTTGGAGACTACAGAAGAAATTATTTGATTATTCTCGGAATAATGAATACAAGAAGGTGTTAATTTTATCGATCTATTTTTTTGCAGCTGTACCTGCTGCATCACATACATATGTTAGTGAAGACTTTAATCTTGATTACGATAATTGTATGCTCAATACACGAATTCGTTAAAAGTCATAAAAGCATCAAGCATGATAAAATGATTACCAGAACGGCTGTCCACTACTGCCAACTTGATCGGGTGGGAAGTTAAACAACAACTGCTGTATTTGGTTATTAAAATTTTCTTCCCACAATAGGCGAGCCCATTTGACACAATCCTCAATAGTACTGGGGCGGTCATCGACTAAGGCTTTTTTAATAGACTCCATTGTCTCCACCGGTTGGCTTCCTGGTAAACGCTTTGTGCGTTCCAAAAAGCTGCAGACAAATAATTTTACAATAAACAATAATAATACGTTACGTAATGAAAACTTATTAAATAGTGAATTGTAATTACGTACTGAGTATCAGTCATGTATTGAGCTGCGTTTTCGGCAGGCTGTTTGAATACACCTTCGAAGAGTTCTCTTGCCCATTGCAAAGTATGTTCAATGGCATTCGGAAAGTTCTTTAAAGTACAAATAGGAATAGACTTTTCTGGAGGATCCTGTAAATTAAATTAAATTAAATTCACGGTAAATACTAAATATTTGGTAGCTTGTCTGACTACTTCCGTAGCCAACCAGGACCCAGAACCTTCCATGGAAGAAGAAATTACGTACCTGAGAAGTTCCGTAGCTCTCAGTTAGGAACGGAAGAACAACTTGAGTGTTTCCTTTTGTTCCTAAAGTACCCGACTCAAGGAGAGGCTTCCTGTAATAAACGCATCGTCGATCCATGTAAAGGCGAGCATCCACATTGTCCAATGCATTGGCAACACCGTCCAGGCGTTCAAAGAAATCGTCATCGTACACCTTCTCTGTTTCTGGACCCACACGATCCTTATGAACTTCTACCTTGACATCACCATTCATTTTTTTGATTGCATTGGCAGCACATTCTGCCTTGGCTTGTCCAACATCGCTATTACGGAACAAAAACTGTCGGTTGAGGTTGGATCTTTCAATTAAGTCCATATCAGCAACAATAACTTTCCCTTGTTCTCCAGTTCCAAGACCCATCATCGCAAAATTCTTTAAGATCTCACATCCTGAAATATTTCATGATGCTGTCAAACATGTTGTCTACGTCGATGTTTTTTAAAGACTTATGAAATCTCTTAATATGTACGCACCAATAGCTCCAGACCCGACAATGAAATACTTCAGATCAGCAAGGCGCTGATGGAATTTTTTCCCAAACACGGCAAGCTGTCCATCGTATCGGCCATTTTCTGCGCTGAAATCCGTCTAAATGTTCAGAAAAGTTTTTGAGTATTTTCTGAGTCAATCGCTTTTACAAGAGCAGTAGTGAATTTCACTGTATACATACCTCCTCCTCTGCATTTTCATCGTAATATTGAGGGAGGCACTCGATCGCATCAAAAAACATCCATTGCTTAATTGGTTGAAATTTTCCACTCGTTGCTTTCATGATTTCTTGGGCCACGATACCTCCAACAACTCCGTTCAGTGGACACAAGTTTCCGGAACTCGAAAACGCAAACAATTTGATCAACTTTTCGTCAACGGATTCAACTTTAGACCCTGGCGACTCGTCCTCAGTATTAAGTCGTACACAGATGCTTAGAACCTCGTCGGCATCCTCAACGTTCCATGGCCTTGGAAATCGGTGGTTTTTCGAAACAAACTCATCCAATGCTCGAAATCCCAAGTGAAGTTGCTTTGAGTTCTCAATTTTTGCCCAATCAGTGACAAGGACTTCCGGGTCTTTCATAGATTCCTCCAGAGATTTAAAGTTCAGGGTCATTGGACGTTTAACTTCAGATACAATTCCTCCACGGATATAGTCACCGTATTCTAAAGTAAAAGTTTATTAAAATAGTCCTCACTTATTCTTGAATAAATGAAAGTACCATTCCTAAAATAAAATTACAAAAGTGTCTTACCTTGAGTGTTACCAATTGTGAAAGTATAAGGTCCAGTGACTTTGATTGGCAAAGGTTCTACTAAGTCGTTTAGCTCAGTCATCCCTTGAACTTCACTGAAACTAACATAATCTCCGTCTTGGAACCCATGTCGTGCCTCATCCATACAAGTAACTGTCCCAGTCTCATCCTTTGAAACACCTGCAATCATCACTTTGATAGGTTGCTCTCCGTTTGTGTCAACGACAATGAACTCCTTTCCAAAATCACAAAAAACTCTGGAGAAAACACCACGAGTCTCAGCCAGAATAAAACTGATTTGGTTTTCATGGCAAATACGGGAGATTGCCAATAAGTTCAAACCAGATTGATCAGCGCCGTCTGTCAACACTACAACGTTGAATTTTTTGAGGAAATCCTCAGTCAGGGGCTCAGTACTGGTTTCCACTGAAACGTAACTGTTCAGTTCAGAGAGCTGTTCTTGACTTTGTGCCGCACGATTTTTTCCAATGTCAGTTTTCTTCAAGTAAAACTGAGAACTCAGATCATTCCAAGTCGTAGTCTTGGTATCATGAAGTGTAACCGAGCGTACACCACCTGATTAATTATACATCAAGATTAATACTTGCAAATAATTTCAATTTCGGGGAAATCATAAATTATTATAAACTCACCAAGGCAGATGTTCTTGGCTACTTCAACTCCGAGGCCACCTAATCCAGACACGAGGACATTTGCTTTAGCCATCCGGGCCATGGCTTCTTTTCCCAACACGTAGATTTGACGAGAGTAGAGACCCTCGTCGATACCACCAGATGAACCATTCTGTTTATCCGATTCACGATTGTAGTAACCATTCCCTCCATTAGTTTCCATGTTGTGTTGATCAGCAGAGCTTGACGCAAGAGTAAGGGATTTTGACGAACCAGTAGTTCCTCCTGCCGCACTCAATCTAGGCTTCTTGCTAGGCGGAGAGGCAGGGCTGTCCAGGCACGGTGTCAGGGCTGTTGACATGGACGCGGTGACTCGACCCGCGCTAAAATTGAGAAAAGAATAGAACAACGTTATATCGTAAGTATTTAAATGGTTAACGATTGATTTCTCCGATATATTTCGAATTTCCTTGATTATTTTACGAAGAATGTGAAATGTGAATAATCTAAGTTTCAAGCACGAATGCTCGATAAGGTCACCGACTTCATTTCAATAAAACACATAAGACTTGGGTATGAACTATTAACCCAGTGAAATACTACACCAAAATTCACTTGCCGTGATGCGAGCCTAGCCGATATAGAACGAGTTGAACGAGTCCTTGTCTTTAAATTAGATGATGGTTTTGGATTTGGAGTATAAGCAGGGAGTGTAACTGTGATACCCATTAAATTTAGTATTCAGTTAAGCTAATTTGATTATGATTTATTTGAATTTGAATTTATCCCCGAATGAAAGCTACAGCTTGTAAAGCGAAAGTAATCAAAGAATTTAGAGAAGTCACATTGAATTGAAAGTCGATGCGACCACCCGACAGTATGGTAATTTAGTTACTCTTCCTGTTGATGACTCCTAAAATTGTCATGCCAGCAAATTCCTAATTCCTGCCCTATTACCTCCGTTGAAAAAGGGTAGTCTAGAATTCGGACTCCACTCAACTCTCTCTGCGAGGAACTAAACGGATTATTCTCCTCATCCCTCATCTTAAATACCCAGGTCCCTTCATTGTCCCATTTGACAATAGTCGCACTACTAGTAGTTGGCCATGGCCTTAAATAGTTTTACCATCTGCACTTGAACTTCTGTTACCAGTTACCCTTCCCCAATGGAATAAAAGGCAGGAAGGGCAGAAGAGCCTTTACGAAATAGGTGCTTGTGATAGTGATAGATAGTCCTTAACTATTATGTAATAATAGTTAGAACCAAAACCAAACCGGTTTCCTTGTAGTTGGAACCAAAACCAATCTGAGGTCGTAGTTG
>JAQIXO010000052.1:0-55237 GCA_034700305.1 Protaphorura armata
CAGGGTGCCCCGCAAGTGGTAAACATTTACAGGGTGTACCATAACTTCTATTACTGACACGTCCGTAGGACGGGCTTTTTGCTAGTTATAATTATGGAGACAATTAAATTAATGACGAACAGACAGAGCGGTGAATTAAATGGGAATCGTTTCTGGATTTTTCTGCTTTCACTCAACCACATGAAATTCCCACGCTTCAGTTTAGGTCACAAGGGAAGTCTCCCGAGAGTGCGACAGAGCGAGTGTTCTCGAGCAAACTTAATTTATAATTTATGGGAATAAAATTGATGAAATCGAGTAATATTTTTATTACCGTAAATTACCCGTTAAAGACACGGACCTCTACTCATAGTCATCGGATGTACTATTTTGCCCGTGGCCTTTATTCGAGATTCGACACCCTGTCCCTGACCGGCCTGGTCCGTACTTCAAATATTTCCTTGCTAACTTATTCTTAAAAATTGAACATATAGTCTGTAATATTTTATTCTAATATGTACTGTATTTATTTGTAGCATAAGTAATTTTGAAGTCAGCAAAGTTTCCTAATTTTTGTTTTGTAATTATTGCAATGCAATGACTGAACACGAAGACACGAAGCCCTGCCTTGTCCTCGCCTTGCAGACAAAACACACTAACTTGAACATTTGAAAACTCTATAACTTCAAAAATTAGAATTGCGAAATAATAATTATGACAGAGTCAAGTGAAATTTTAGAATTTTTTATTTAGAATTGATGTATTTTACCATTTCGTGAATTGTGGCTCTTTACATATCTTGTAACTTGTAATACATGAAAATTTAATTTAGACAACTAGGCCAATCTGAAACCGTCAGATTGTTAGTTGTCAGATTTGTTTCTTGAGCCAATGTTAATAACAAACTGAACTAGATGTTAGTTAATCGAAATAGATTCTAGTGGAAAACGATAATTAATACATTTCTGTTATTTGCGTACATTTTTTTTTGAAAGCACCCACAAACGTTAGTAATGTAAAATTATTAATTATTAGTAATTACTCTTAGAAGCTATAATATAATATAATACGTCCATAGAATATCAATGTGATGGCGGTGAGACTTTAGAAATAATACATGAGGCAAGTATGCCTAATTTCTAAATGTTCCTTATACTTACATATTGTTAACATAAATTAGGTTTTGAACACTTGAGCCTATCCTTCCTTTCACACCCTCTGACAAATGCCTTACTCATTTCTCGTTTTATTACTTTTTGACAGTCTTGTAGTTTATAAAATATGAAGAACTCCGAGATAGCAGATTAACATTGTCAATATACGATTGTAAATAGAAACTAATTAATAATTGAGCCCAATTTAATGTTCGTCACCCTCTCGTTTCCTTTGATTCGGTCTGGTGTAAATATTAATATTCAAATTGACCCGTTCCCGTCCCACCAAGCCCCCGACTTCCACTTCCAAGTAAACTTCCTCGTTGATTCCAACAATGGCAGTTGTTGTCGTATAATGCCTCCTCCAAACGATGAAATGCTGGCATTATTAAACGTTCCTTCAAAGTCTTCTAGACCTGGATTGTTCTTGCCGAGCCAATGCAGTCCCCAGTCTGAAATCTGCGTGAACAAAAGATTAATTAAATTCGTGACAAAAATCTTAGCTAAAATAAAATATATTAATTAATTAACCATACGATTAAGAATTCCAAAATAATCTGACCTCATTGTTTGAGTCTAATTTAATTGAGAGAGACTTGAGCGTAGATCCAAACTGGAAGCCACAGAATAACCCAGCATCGGTAATACTTGATCCAGTGCCAAATGTGAGTTTCTCCAACTTTTTAAGAGAACTAATCGGGGAGCCAGTAATTTCTTCAGTAGGAATTTTGAAGTCCTGACCAATGTAAAGAGTTTTATTAGCCATTAACTTCTGACAAAATCCCTCGGGAATGCCTGACACTCCAAAATCCGTGATGCTAAAACAAGGAGAGACCACCAGAATTCGCAATCCTTGAAAACTTTTAATTATACTGTACTTGGCTCTATAACTTCCCTACTTTGAACTGCACATCGTTACATGTTTATTCGCAGCGTGAGAAATACGGATCGACCGATAGGCCGACCACTTCGACAACGCCTGCCTGGTAAACCGCAGTGATCTGTAAACTGTGACCCGACCTGAACTTAATTATAACAACTGATTAAAAAAAATGTGTCACTGATGAAAGTACTGCTTAATTTTCAAAAAAAAATTATTTTTTTATTTCTCACAAAAATTAACTGTGCATCGTAAATGCATCGTTTAGGCCGAATGGGTGTCTAATTTTATGCCACATGCTTATGAATGGGACCTACTTCACATGATAGGAAATAAATATTTTATTGGCTTGTTTATTGTTTATTGTTATGATTTACTGCTTTCGTACTACCCGTACCACGTACGGCCTAGCACAGTACACAGGAAACAATGAATTGAATAGTAGTTCGTGTGCATGCAGCTCTACTACTTGCCCTCGAAGTAGGCCCAACCTCAGAGAAACAAAACATATGGAGTTGAACCTACATTACAAAAAATTCCATAATTGACCAGATTAAATCAAAAACCACCGCAAAAATGAATTCCTGGGCTGTCATGATATGTAAGTACAATACCTACCATATTTATCTACATAACATGTGTCATAACATAATATTAATATACTGAAACACTTTTAAAGCTTTGGTCCATAAGCTAATACGGAACATACATTACCTTTCAGGTGTCACCTTAACGCTACTATTCCACAAAGCGCCAGCAGAGGACTACTCCGTGGAGGAATACAACCCGAACGACATTGCGGATCTATACTGGGATCGTCCACTCCTAAGAACAGAAGAGTATTCTCACAACGAATCGGAGAATAGATTAGAATACACACGTATATGCGCTGCTCCCCCTGCCGGATTTTCAAACGAGATATTATTCGTCGACGTGAAGTCCGACTTACCAACATTTTGCAACAAAATAATTATTCGCAACCAAAGTCACTGTTTAATTTTGGACACACCAAGCATGATGTACGCCATTCCAGCTATTCGAGGCAAAACAAAGAAGGGAAACGGTTCAAGGACTAACGAAATAGTTACGATACATTCTGTTCCCACTCGCAAGTGCATATGGAAAAATGAAACTGTCAGGCGCAGGAGAGCAGTTATACGAAATGAGTTGGAGGACCCAAAACTTGGGCTTACTTTTACCATACCTGGGACTAGGTAATACAACTAATACAGTAACTAGCATTAATACACTAATTACTAAATTAGCTGCACAAATTAGGTATTGTGGTCCTGGAACAGACGTGGAAGCCATGGATGCAGCAGGGGGCCCCTTACATTCTATAGATGCAGCTTGTCGTAAACACGATATAGCCTACTCAAATGCGTGCTCAGAAACGCTAGTCTGGCAGGCAGATGACCAATTAATCGAAGACGTGAGACTAGCAGATGTGAAACTGTTTCCATTATTTTACTCCTTCTTCAAAGCAAAGAGGTTTGCGGAAAATTATATGGGTAGTCCGTATACATCTTCGCTTGATGTATGCGTTGAGTCCACAGAGCAACCATCCACAATTACTCTAAAGTCTAAGGAAACATCAATGCATGACGGTGGAGACGATTCATCTACCAGTTCACTTGCCTATACCATGTATGATTTCGAATGGAAACAGGAGACACGAAATTTTTGGGGAAAAGAGTGCGAACAAAGACCAGAAAATATGGTCAAATATCAATGTCCCAAACCAGTGGGAGCTACAGGCGGGCAGAATGGTGAATCCGTTCAGGCATCCAGTGCAAGCGGTCAACCCCAACCTGAGAATAACACTCGCGGGTTACTCACAAATTTAGAAACACCATCTTCTGGAGCAAGTGATCAGAGTTTTGGTTCTTCGGAGTGCACCGTCAGTACGAGGTCCATGGTGCGCTCTATAAAACGCTATGCACCTTGCTATTTGGTGATAAATGAGTTAAAGCTGGGATTAACTGTAATGGACCGTGACTATTTCTTAGAACTTATGAAACACTGCCCTACTGCCTCAAACAAAAGAATTAATACAAATATAAATCTCGAAGGCATATTTGTCGGGTTTATACCGAGCATTAGCAGGCAATTGACATTATGGAAAGATTTGAAGCACAGGACATTAACTTACTTGACTAACGTTACTACAAGTTCTGATAAAGCAGTGCTATGGTTGGGAACTTCAATCCAGGTGGACGGACAACTAGTCGTACCGGAGCATCTGTTCCCTACGATTAAAGGTGAAGCAGTGATAATAGTGCTGCTGTATATAACACAAACAGAGTTATCCAGGAAGAGTATTTTGAGGAACTTCGTTGAAAGAGCTAGTAATTACCATCGTGTGAACGTATCTGATACGGATATGAATGTACTGAAGGATTACGTAATCGACGCCTTCGCCTATGGTAACACAACTTGTGACGATGACTGCATGCAGTTCATGCGAACCGTCTGGACTGGATTTGACCCCGAACTGCATTTTCATCCAACTAAGCGAATTCTGAAGCATGAAACGGTGGATGGTCAAGATATGTCTCTCAGTAGGTGCGCGCGCAACATATACCCATTTCAATCAGACTCCTTCGTAATCAGCAAGCCGTCAAAGGGACTACCCAACAACTGTCCAGAAGATGATTCTAAAGCATTTCCATATGATTTCCAAGGACATCCAATCCAAACTGACGCTCAAAGACTTGTGATGAACTTGTACCACTATTACTCGAACTACGGCAGACCAGCCCCGCTCACTTCAATGAGAGTAACCGCAGCCGTTGGTGAATCTTTGAATCTCGGCATGGATTACGTCTACCACGTGCGCAAGACAATAAAGAAAGGTGAGAAACTTGTAACACCTGCGAAAAAACGCAAGCGACCGTGCAGAGTTAGAGATCAAATCGATGATTTTGAATCAGACATCATAAAACGAATTATAAAGTCATACTACCGTAGAAATATAGCACCAACGTTCGAGAATGTTTACAAAGATTACACAGTAAACAGTACTGGAATCCCCTGCTGCAGACGCACGTTCAGGAAGGTTTTACGAGGTTTGAACTACAGATATAAAAAAATTAACAACAGAGCAGTACTCCTCCAGAGGCCAGACGTCGTCTCCCGGCGGGCGTACTACCTTAAAACGTTGAGAGACAATGCGAACAAGGGTCCATTGGCTTTACCAATTGTGTATTTGGACGAGACTTGGGTCGACACTATGGGCAGGATAGGTAAATCCTGGATGCCGAAACAGTTTGATTCTTTCAGGGAGGCGGCAGATTATTCATATGCAGGACATAAAGCGCCATCTTCCCCAAGATTAATTGTACTGGCTGCAGGTTAGGCAATATTACTCACGCTCCTATTAATATTCTTTATTTATTAATTTATTTATTATTATTTAATAGCGGATAACAATGGCATAATGAAGGAATCAATTCTAGTTTATGCGGTTTTGAAGTCTGCGGTCGCGGGTGACTATCACAGTAATGTAGATTCTGAAAAATTTATTCAGTGGTTCACTACGCAAGTACTTGCCCCATTGCAAGCAAGGAATAAAACACACATCATTGTAATGGATAACGCTGTAAGTAATACATACAATATAACTCTAACATATAACATTGGTATTTGTTTTATCGTGTGTTAACAGCCATACCATTCAACATCGGATGCTCCACTCCTAAACTCGAACAAGCGCACACTGTACGATTGGCTCAAAAAAGAAATCGAACGTATACCCGAAGGACTTCCAGACTTTAAAAAGGCCAGAGTTCCACAATTGAAAGAAATGGTTAGAAGATTAAAACAGAATAATAACTATTACAGAATTGACGCATTGGCAACCGAATACAACCAAGTCGTGCTGAGGCTACCACCTTGGAACTGCGATCTAAATCCTATTGAGTTTGCTTGGAAGGACCTTAAACATGAGATAAAAAAGAGGAATGCCAACTTGCCTACGCAGGAGTTGACTGAATTAGCAAAAGATGTATTGGTTAATTATAATTCTTCAACGTTCAGAAAACATGTCGGACATGTCAAGCAGTAATGTGATACAAAAAATAATGAATTGGGTACCTAGGTATATCATAATATGTATCCCCGTATCTTTTCAGCCTTGGTGAAGAGTATGAAAAGGATGACGGATATACTAACCTTACAACACTCACGATAGGACCAATCATTGTAAGTTTCACTTTATTAATAGCGTAGATTCATATTTTCATAGGCTTATATTACATGGACACTAGATACGCAACACGGATGACGATTGTGAAGATGAGGATGACGATGACGAAAGGCAAATGCCAACTTTAGTTCCTTACGACGAAGAGCCGTATGATATCCATGACAGTACTATTGAAACGGATTACACAATGCCGGTTTTATACTATGGTGACGCGTCAGTAATTATGGCACAGCAGATTTGGGAAGTTGAGCGTGCTATGCAACTGACTTATGACCTCTTCCACGGACAGGGAGTTAATGGTGAGGACGACACGTCAGATTCCTCCACAAGGCCTAAATCAGCACGTGTTCTTTTCTCTGGGTCTGGAGGAGAGAATGTGACAACAGCTTCATCTGTAGATGTTGAATTCAGTAATGATGAGGATAATGAAGAATTAGAAGTGCTAACAATTTAAAGTTATGTAGTAGAAATTGTATGTAGAAATTAATAATACAATTGGGGTGGAAATAAAGACTATTTGAATATCAAATTAATTAATGAATAATAAAAAATATCTAAGAAGACGAACACTGACTTCCCAAGTGACTATTAAAAATTTAGGTCTTAGTCTATTAACTATTAAGTCTTAGTGCTATCTGCTATCTACAACACTGATAGACGTAGGGACACTGACAGATAGCGGGACAGACGGACGGACGGACAGACAGACGGACGGACAGAACGACAGACGGACGGACAGACAGACGGACGGACGCACAGACAGACGGACAGACAGACAGACAGACGCACAGACAGACGGACGGACAGACAGACAGCAACAGATGAACGGACGGACAGGCCAACGGGACAGCGGCGGATTATTTTGAATTTGAAAAAATGGGTTGTAGAATTTTGAAGAAATGTTTCGAGTGCATTATTGAAAAATGCAAATTCTACCATTCCGGAAGAGTTTCGAAGTGTTTACGCTTCGGAGTTACCCCAAGGGGAAATTGGACGAAAGTCCAATTTCCAAACGTGAGTGCTTGCCCTCCCCCCATTCCTACAGAGGCAGCTGTCGAGGTGGGCTTCTCCTCTTGGGCTTTGTTGGGAGCATTTATTTTAGGAGGTAAGAATGTTAAAATTAAATTAAAATAATTAATTGTATTAAATTAATATTAAGTATTAAAATAGTCATTTAATTATTAGTTTTAAATTTTAAAACGCGACATTTTGTATAATTTCAGTCATAATGACAATCTTGTTGTTTCTCTTGTGGGCTGTACGGCGTTTTGTGGAAAAAAAAATTGTGGACGCATGCATTTGTGTCCGGATCCGGTACGGGGTCATGTACCGAAGAAATGACGAAGCAGTCCGTCTTCTGGAATGCAAGATGGATTGATTTTTTTTAAGTTCAACTTTTTTTTCAAAAATTTAATTTTTTTTAAAAATTAAGCAGTGCTGTTAATTAATTTTTTGCTTTCATTCGGCCTAAACGAGTTATTTACGATGCACAGTTAATTTTTGTGAGAAATAAAAAAATAATTTTTTTTTGAAAATTAAGCAGTACTTTCATCAGTGACACATTTTTTTTAATCAGTTGTTATAATTAAGTTCAGGTCGGGTCACAGTTTACAGATCACTGCGGTTTACCAGGCAGGCGTTGTCGAAGTGGTCGGCCTATCGGTCGATCCGTATTTCTCACGCTGCGAATAAACATGTAACGATGTGCAGTTCAAAGTAGGGAAGTTATAGAGCCAAGTACAGTAGTTTGAATGTCTGAGTCAACAAATAGTGCCCTTCCTAACGGTAGAGCGAAATTCAGCTCCACAACATTTGGAAACACTTCGGCCATATTGTTCAGAAATGCAGCACTTGAAACGGTTTCCAAAACATTAGAATACTTTCGTTGAACTTGAAGAGTTCGAACGGTTGGGCAAGTCTTCATAAATCTCTTTCTCGAGTGAATCATTGTCAAGTCCGCCTGGATCTTCAAACTTTCAATTGATTCAAGATGTTCTGGAAAATCTGCACTGATGTGTTCCTTCAAAATTCCCTTTAACGCTCGCACATGTGATGGAAGGGCCTGTACGAAGGATTGACACAAAGACAGATCATCGTGATGTGGCAAGTGTAATTCTTTCAAATTCGGTTGTGCCAGAATAAATCGCTTGTAGATTTCGAAATCTCGTTGCATATTTTCGGTGATAGGCAAACAGTTTACTTCCACAGACTCCAGGACGTGTAGGTTGTCATCATCACACAATTTTAGTATAACCTCATTGTACAGATTAAATCGCATGAGGAGTGATTGAAAGACAAGTGTGAGATGTTTCAGTGTTCTTGAGGATGATGAAATGATTCGATGGAAAATTGGAAATGGGATTTTATCTGCATACCTCACAGCGTCGCTGTGTGGTTGATCCATAACATGACATTTTTCAATCAGAGTTAAGCGTGTTAATTTCATATCATGAGGAATCATCTTGGTCAATAATTGGAGCAAAGCCGCATAGTCCCTGAATGGACACTTTATTTCAAGTTCCTCCAATCCCTTGACAATCTTACCAAATCTGTAATTCAAGTCTTCGGATATCATGAGCAAGTTTGGATCTTCATTTGGTTTGATTGTATCTTCGGTCCAAAGTGTCAAGCTTTTCATGTTTGGAAAACCCACAAGGTATTCCAAGCACATATTCAAATTGAATTCAACTTTGGAGAGAATCAGATGCAAAGAAGTAATAAAACTCTTGAATTCCATCCCCAGTTTGAAACTGTAACTGGTAACACGTAGCTTCGTCCAATTAATAAACGAATCCAGCAATACTTGGTGACCATCCCCAGAATTTAGGGTAAAATACGTGTTTTGTTTAAGAAAAGTAGAAACTGCAGTATTCCATTCCTTACAAACCAACCGAGCGATCAACTTTCCAGTGTGGGGGAGATACCCAAATACCATATCCAAGATTTCAGTCTGAAATGCCAAAACAATAATATAATTAGTAAGAATAAATAAACATGTCGAATCGAACGTCTAGTTGATTGATGAAATACAAAATATCATGATTTCGTCCGAGCCCATGACACTGGCACTGATCCTGATCCGTAAATATTACTGTAATCGTAACTACATTTATCACGAACGAAACACACTTAATTGCGTTTTTCTTTTCAATTAATTTCCTAATTGAACTCTTCAAAATTTTAGTTTATTACGTACGATGATGAGATTAAACTAAGCAGACCGGAAAAAGAATTAATTGTGTATGCTTTTCCTCCGTAGCTTAAATTACGCTTTTTAGTTGAAAGGTAACACATGTATTAAATGTATTTATTTAAAATAAAATTAAAATTAATTAGAAAATAATTTCATACCGGTAAAGAATGAATGGACTTCTGAGATGTCTCCCCCAAAATGTTTTCATGACCTCCACTTCCATTTGGACCGTTGACCTCAACTGGTCGAGTTGTTCTCTGTCCAACAAATATGGACATCTCGTAAAACACAGTCAGTCAGTTCAATTCAAAATTTATAAAAATTGAACAACAAAAATTACGACGTTCCCAAAATCTTTTCACTTTATTTTTACGAATTTCCCGCCGTCACCTAATCCATCTCTTCCCACAGATTCTCAATTGGGGCACTTTGAATTTTTCTTACTCGTCAGACTTTTTTGGTCGCGATATCGCGATAAAATCCATAACATGATTATTCGAGTTTTCAATTTTAAATTGCTGCAAAATACCTTGTGAATTTGAACAAGGTTTATTCAGTTCAGATACACACTCAATTTTCTACAACGTTTTATTATGAAGAACAGAGGAATAGAATCCGCAATGCAAGGCAAGAATATGAAAGTTCATCTGCGGTGGTCAGACTAAGAAATTTTTCGGATTTTTGGTCAAGGAACCAAAATTCTTTTTTGCATATCTGCACGATTCATGCGATTTGCAACACCATTTGCCTCTATGATTCTTATAAAAAAAATTCAACCGACTTGAAATTTTGGTGGACTCAGCTTCAGCCCTTTTCGAAAAATTTTAGGTGAACCATTATTCCGAGTCTGACTCCATCCAATTTATATTAAACTTGTAATAAAAAGATTAAATCTTATAACATAGGTTGAGATTTTCTTTACTGTCTTCACAGATCGATAAGTTTTCCAAACAGTGGTTCTTGAGCTATATATTTCCATACATGAACTCATGAACATGGAGTAGCAAGTTTTAACCTATTCTTAAGCAACGCGCAACGTATAGAGTTTTTCGAATAGACTTCCGGGAAATCTTTCTGGTTTAGTTGATTCACTTGATTCCAGTTTAGTGGAAATTGTTTATCTCAAGGTTTGCATGTTCTCCATCTCCTCTGATGGATACTGGATACTACTAATGTAGTAGTACTCCCGTTTAAATTCTTCGCTTCGCACTGACAAAACCCTAACCCTATCCGTACAAAACACTATTTCATTCATATTTCATTAACAAATTAAGATTACATGTGCTATAATATACCTTAATTACATAACTCGGTCATCATTGATTCTCACATCCAACCTTTTCGTTGAAGGTCATGAGCCTGGCACAGACAATCCATTGAAATAAACCACATATTCCCAATTTCTGCAAATCAGGGACAATAATGACAACATAAATACACCATTAATGTCGGCGGCCATGGTTAACTCTTTGTAGTCTTTTTTAACCTTTGATATAATTTAATTGTTTGATTCCAATCATTGCAACCTCTTTTATTCAAATTGTCAAATTGTTAGTTTTGTCCAGTACAATTTCTATTCAATATACTCGTTGCAACATTGCCAAATAATATTCAAATTATTATTCAAAGCCCAAATACAAACATAAACAATTAATCGTTAGACTTGTTATCGGTTATAAAATGTAACATTGTTAGGCCCAACTGCCCAACTAGTAAACCACAAACCTTGAACCTATTGCATCGGAGATTAGATTTCTGTTCTGTAAATATATCTATTGCACAGTTTTATTTTACTGGTCCCTTCAAATAAAATGCAAGTATACGCGCACATAGTGTTCTTCAAAAGTCCAGGATAAAAAAAAATTCGATGTGTACGTTTGAATCTATAATTCGACACAGCCCAATTTCGAAAGGCTCTTTAAAGTTAAATCAATTGCTGTTCAAAAGGTAAAAGAACAAACATTCATTCGATCTTCTGGTTCACCCTGTATGTGTATCTGATTACAATGGGAGTTTCGTACGACATATGCATGCCCATGCACTTAATCCGTACCATGCACGGTACGGCAAGTGTGAAGCAGATATTATGTGTTTATACTTAAAATGTTAAATAATAACAATAGTTTGACAGTTTTTCGAGGTTATAGTATTACAACAGCTTGTGCTATATCGGAGCAAGCAGTTTGGTGGATGGAACATACTGCTTAGTACGGATTTTACCTGCTCGTTGTGCTAAAGTACCAATATTTCGCTTTTCGTGCCAAATATAAATAAAATGCAACGTGGCAGAAGGATATTTAGAAATTTTAGCAGTAAAGTGAAACATTGCTTTGAAAAAGTGAATTTTAGAAAATACGTATGAAATACAAATCGGGAATACTAATTACGCTGAAACCACTGTGAAATGTCACGAATTCATTTAGGGTTTGTAAATAAAAGTGATGCCAAAGAGATAAATTCAGAGGTTTATAAAATATTGAAAAGTTAATTCGAGTTTTTTAGCATTTTTTACATACCAAATCAATTGAATTCATTCAGTCTTTCATACAAAGATTGCCCAAACAACACAGAATAGTACAAATTACGACTTGATTATAAAGTTATTTGTTGTCAGTGTACTGTCGAAATAAGCCAAGGTTTCTAGTATTTTTTAATTAACATCATTACGGCGCTTTCGTCCAAGTAAATTATGCTAGTATACCATATTATACTTTTACTTGACTTGGTCTTTGACTTATTTTAAAGCTGAATTTCAATGTTTTCACAGTGGTTTCACCGTAGTAATAAAAGTTGGTCCAAGGTCCAAGTTCCGACAATAACAGAGAGCGAAAAACGTGTGGTATGCGTGAGAGTTGGAATATACGGATTAATCTTCATCCTTTTTGTTGCTGCTTTCTGTTGCTCACACCGACGGAATGGCTCAGAAGACATGAAATATTCATCATCACCTACGATAAATGTTATCCATGTTCAATTTCTATTGGTAAGCTCGCCAAGATTACGACATTGCAAGGGTCGATTAAGTAATACGCGTTCGCCGATAACTAACAATAAGCTGAAGAACATTTATTCAAAGTTAATTTTTTTATTCTTTAACTTGGTTTAGTACTTCTTGAACAGGATATTTTAAGAACGCTCTTTTGAGCGAGCTTTGCTTCCTCGCTTATTACTTACATTATTGTAGTTCCGAATTTTTTTTCTTCACAGAATAATAGCACTGAGAAGAACGAGACACAAAGTAAATTCGAGCCGTTCATTCCGGACGGCAGACCCATCCCATCGAAACGTCTATTCAACAGTACAACAGTAGAGAAACTTATTGTACAGATAGGGAGTAAAATATCGGATCCCACACTCCGGCAAATATTTTCTAACTGTTTGCCAAATACATTAGGTAAGGTTTCAAATGGTTTGCAGTAAAAACGGGTTAGTTGGAATTAAACAATAATTAATGATCATACTCATATTTTCAGACACAACAGTGTTCTATCATGATAAAGTAAAAGATCCATCTTCGGGCTTGACACTTCCATACACTTACCTTGTCACTGGTGGTAAGTTTTTAATTTTTGAAACTCCTTCCTTATAGCGAAGTAATACAGAGCTGCCTGTACCACTGTGATATGCTATGCTATGATAGACTGAAAAAAAATATTAATTCAATCCTATCTTTCTAATCAGACATTGGAGCAATGTGGCTACGAGATTCAGCTTATCAAATCTCTGCCTACATTAAAGTTGCTAAGGATGATCCTCAACTCCGAGACCTGATTCTAGGAGTAATCAACTCTCAAGCTGAAATGATTGAGCTGTACCCTTATGCTAACGCATATTTCCCATTAGCCCATTGGAACTCGACAATAATTCTTAACCAATCCGGTTTTACAGCCGACGATTTTGTTTACCCAGCATATGAGAAGGACCAAGTATTTGAAGCCAAATACGAATTGGACAGTTTGGCTGCTTTTCTGTATCTATCTAAGGTTTACACTGAAGAGACTGGTGATATATCTTATTTAGACAATCCTCATTGGCTTAAAGCTGTCATTATTATTGAAGAAACTTTAAGAGGTCTACAAAATGGAACTCTGGAAGAAATCAAGTGTGGTGCTACATACAAATTCACTCGACTCACACGAACTCAATCTGAAACAACTAATTTGTACGGAATCGGAAATCCAGTCAAACGTTGTGGATTAATCCGCTCAGCCTTTCGTCCTTCAGATGACTCCACCATTCTACAGTATTTAATTCCATCCAATGCATTAACTGCAGTCTCAATGGAAGGAATTGCAAAAATTCTCACTGCCAACAATCGGTTTCCATTATTGGCGAATAATTTAACCAATTTTGCTACAGAGATCAGAACCGCCATTAGTAAGCACGCCATTGTTGCTCATCCTGAATTTGGTCAAGTGTATGCGTATGAGGTGGATTGCTATGGATCCCATGTCTTCATGGATGATGCAAATTTTCCGTCTCTGTTGTCATTTCCGAAGTTCGGGTATTTAGAGAAAGATGACCCAATTTATGAGAATACAAGAAAATATGTTTTGTCTTCCGATTGGAATCCTTATTATTCGGACGGGTTGTATCCAGGTGTTGGGTCACCACATACAGGGCTTTATAAACCTTGGCCAGTTGGGATAGCTATGAGGGCAATGACGTCTTCAGATGAGGCCGAAATATTAGAGATGCTCTACATTCTGAGGAATACGACGGCTGGGACTGGATTCATGCATGAGTCTTTTAATGTTAATAACCCAGCGGACTTCACGCGGTCGTGGTTTGCTTGGGCGAATACAGTGTTTGGTGATTTGATTCTATACTTGGATAAAAATTATCCACATATTTTGGCCACTAATTTTTCTAGTTTACCTTCGAAGAAGGACTCGGAGTCATTTTTCGTTACATATGGAAAACTGCTTATTTATTAAATTTCAATATCTGATATTTATTACAAATTTCTATCATGTATTCCTTAGTAGTTTGTGCGCAGAATTTTGAGTAATAAAAACGTTAACACTTCAGTAATTTCCATATAGTTGCGAACTGACTGACTAATTCTGCACGTTACCAGTGAATTAACCAACTCGCGCACGTGACGAAATTAATCCACCAAATTGAGAAACATTAATCATTTACGTAAAAATAGGACTAGATTCCACACTAGCCATTCATATTTTATTTTATCATTGTAATATCATTTCAAGCTCTGGATTTTGTGCATATTTTGCTTTATGAGTATTAAAAAGTTCTTTCAGTCCTTGAATGTACGTCTGATGCAAAGTATTCACTTGTTCTTGAGTTGGACTTTCAACTTTTGTCACTGGAATCGGTTTTCCAACTATTGTGTGAATTGGAATTCTATAGGGAAGAATTCCCATCGTGTACTGAAACACTCCTCTCCCATGAATGACAGGGAATGTGAATGTCAGGAGTTCCTTAGCTTTTTGTTGGATCTTTCGAACGAGTGAACCTTCTTTATGATCTGATTGGGTGTACAACTCATTTTCACCAAAGGATATGACGGGAACAAGTGAAGCGCTGAAAAACAGAAATCAGATAATTGACATCAATGGGCCCATTCACATTTTGCTGAGCGGAAGTAAAAAGTATTTTCTTATAGGGGTTCTTTTCCTAAAGAGTACTTTATGTCGATTAATGACTTAAAAACTCACCCATTCTGAAGAGCCAGTCGAACAAAGCCCTTCCTTGACTTGAGTGTTAATCTCATAGTATTTGGCACAGCGTTGAGTGACTCTGCGGCACCTCCAACAACAATGATGACTGCATTTCCTTTCCCACATTTTTGTAATAACCAATTGATACTCTCTTTACTACTGTCCACAAGTCCACGCATTAGAACCAATTCTCGATAGAATGGAAACCAAAAGTTAACTTTCAGAGTTACAAGCCAAGGGTTGAGTCCGGGGAAGAGTTTATTGAACCCTGTAGCATCTGAAGCTAAATTTCCGAACGCCCCTGTGGCCATGATTCCATGAGGGTCTATAATTGTAAAAGAGACGTTATACATATATCAGATGACGCAAACTTAATTAATTGTACAAAGACTTAAGAAATGGGTTACTTACGATAACCAATGATGTAGTTCTCGTTGGGATCCAAATCAGCAGATTTCTCTAGGGTCATCGGGAAATAGTCCGTAAAGTATTTCCAAGTCGGATTCCTTCTGGTGATGCGGAATGGTCGCCCACCTGTACATTTACAAATAAAAATGCTAAAAAAATTAATAACCATGATTACAACCGTACAGGGTGAGGCAAAAATAAGATACTTTAACAAATGTTTATGTAATTGTTTTATCACCTTTGCAGGGTGTATCCCTGTCATAATACATCCAGGCTGAGTACAAGATGGCTACATAATAATACCGTGTCCATAATAGTGATATCAAAAAAATAGAACTCAGAAGGCCAAAAGAGAATTCAAATACTCCGTACAGGACAATCAGAGTTTGAATTCGTCGCTCCAGTGGAACTTTGAGAGGAGCAAATTCCATTCCAAGAAATTTTACTCCTTCTGAGTGTACTGCTGTTTCTGTTTTCGCGTTCCCGTTCATTTTTCTTTAATGTACTTAATTAGACAGACAAATTAATAGATTCGCTGAATAGTAATAATCGCTTAACTAGCACCGACTGAAACTCAAATCAATTTAATTGTAAAAAAATATATACACTCGGTCAATCAATTGACACACCGCACCGCTCAATTGAGTGTATTTTTAATTCTGGCATATAATGTCAGGAAATTGGGAGTTTGGACTTTGCCAGTAGTGTGATAGTGTAAATTGATAAGTATTCAACATGTTAAAAATTGAGTGCAAGACCGCCCTCACCACAGACACATACCAGAAACCATTTTAGTACACGGAATGACCTTGCTATATTTACGTAATCGTACGCAATGACTGATACAACTGGAGTAAAGTTCATCTTCATGTCGTATACTATAGAAATGTATCAGTTACACACAAGGTACCCTTTTAGAATGTAAAACTCAGAATTGTGCTTTTTGCTAAGGACGAATTGTTCAGAGTCACGAATAAAATTTGAGTTTATTACATAAAGTTATATCCCATTTCCAATTTCGAAATCGCGAAGTTACAGTGTTCTAAAAATAACGAAGTTTAATTGAAAAAGTAAACCAACATTTTCACCTTCAATTCATGAAATTGATTTACCACCAGCTAAAAGTAGCTACCTTGTAAAATTGGGCAATAACTGTTAAACTACCACTACCACTGCAGTGGGACATTTTTTTGCAGTGTTTATCATACACGTAATCGGAGTGTGGACCGAAAGCATGGATTTTATCACACTTGATTTGATGATGTTCATTTATAGTACTGTAGCATGCAAGGGAGGAGTGTCCAATTGAATTATATCATTCATGGAGCAATGTATAACATTTTGGACAAAAAATGCAAATACAATGGAATAATAGTCAAGTCCAATGTACAAACAACGAAATGATTCATACGAATACCACAGCTGCACGCGAATTCTCAAATTCTCAATGTGAGTTCATCGAAAGTGTAAACAAATGAGGGCACAATGAAGATAAGCGTTACGAGCACGAGAATTTCTATTCATCAGAATTCCATTTACAATTTTCCAGTCTCACAAGTCACAATAATACCAGGAAATCGACGATCTTATAATGTTACATCGTCTACAGATGATTTTAATCTCACATCCAAGTAGAATTGGGGAATATAACAGTCTCTAGTTATAACCAAAACTCTAAAGCCATTGCATTGTTTTGGTTACCCGATAATGGTAAAATCAGTAAACCTCTTATCCATGTGTTTACAACATGTCTAACAAGTCAGTAATTTTTCAATGCAAAAACAGCGAGAAATAATTACGCTTTACAAAGCATTAATTTTGAACGGTGTTTTGGTAGCCTCTTCAAGCAGAATTAAAGCTTAAACATCTGTACACTTTGTATACGAGGGAATAATAGTACTAAATTTTTTGACTATTTCCGTGTCAATGAGAACTTGCATTTCCACCATGAATATTATGAATCTTGTCCCGAAAGAACGACTTCCACTTTCTAAGTTTCTATTCACTTTGCTATATGATCGATTGGTTTCAATAAACACTAGAAATATATTCACGAAAACTAAAGAAATCACTTTATAGCAAAAAAAAAATTGAATGAATCTATCAAACAGTTAAGTTTTTTTGTAACTCAATATTTTTATTAGTATTCAATACTCAAACAAGACATATTAAGTTGGGTCGATCGGATTACAACAATGTAGAAACGATTTTTATTTTTCAAATCCCATCAGAATAGAAGTTTGATAACCACCTTCAAATGATCCAAGAATGAGTGTCGTGGCTTTACCATCTGCCTCATTGAAAATTCTATCCCCTGCATTCGTTTGCCGTCTGGTCGTAGAATTCACATATGGTAACTGACTTGCGACGTAAGCTGTGAGTGGTTCTCCAAAGTATAATTGTCCAGTATGTTTTTCATTGTTAACATGAGCATCTACATGCAAATGAACTGTTCTGCCCTCATACCATCCAGGGAAGATTGTTTTGAAAGTGACTCGACCCTCATTGTCTGTGTATTGAATTCCACGGAGGAAAGTATTTTCGTCTTTTGGAGAATTCCAATCCGCCAAGTCTTTGTCATTAGGTGGTGTAGGTGGTCTGCGAGTTGGTAAGGTACTACCTTGGAAAGCAGAGTACTCTCCACCAGCATCACAATGCCACAGATCTACGGCGACATTGACAAGGGGTTCACAGGTGGTGAAATTAACGACAGTCATTGTGAGTTCCAATCCAAAACCAGGTTTTCCTTCAGTGATATCTGAACGGACTTCTTGGTCGGGGAGGTAGTAGGGTCCTTCGGTAGATTCGGGGAACAAAGTGCACACAGCGTGATTCTTATCCTTCATGACATGAGAACATGGATGAGGATCTTCAGACAAGACGACAGTACTGGACAGCGCCAGTAAGAGGAAAGACAATTGTAAAAGCTCCATTTTAAGTGGCTGAGCTGGTGTTGCTGTAGGGAAAAATATTACAAAAATATTAAATTACGATCCATTAATTTAATGTTGTAAGGGTATAATATGAACATCACGCTACAATTCAAAATTTTGTAGTTATGATAATGGGAGGCACTGGAAGGGATGTCTCGTCAGAATTAAATACAACAAAAGGACAGACGGAGAAATGCGGTAGCGAAACCCGTTAATTCATGACCAGTCTATGTTAACCTTTTAATATGCCTCTTACCAATACCACCCTTACAAGAATTTCAGAATATTTGTACTCATAAGTTATACTATACAATACAATGAAGAAAAAGGTTACACTAACCTGGATTTTTTACACGTTTTAAAATTCGGAGTAGTGGTAGTACAAGTTGATGCGATGTTGAGTTTAAACGGGTTGAGTCTGATTTTTAACTCGAACCCACACTTCATTTTATACGAAATGCGATCCTAATTTTGATGATAGATTGTGGGTGCAGTTTAAAGTGGAAAATCGAACATCTGCATCTGCGTCTATTCTCCCACGGAAGCGAAGATGTAAATTCAATTCAAATTTCACGTGGACAAAACAATACATGATCAGTGAGTTCCATATTTTTAACTTCTGGTCCGGGTTATCAAGGGATGCACTTACAAGCAAGAAGCCAGTGCGCATTGTCGTTACTTTGGATTTTTAAATCTACTCTCCACTCGAACCCGGCCTTGTACCTAGAGATTGCGTCTGCACCGAGTTGGAAAATTCACGGATGTATATTTAGGTCCACCAGTCATAAGATCAGTGAATATGGGCAAGCTGGACGCGTGTAGAACTTTCCCAGAGACTTCATTTCCAAATAATCACAGTGACGACCCGTGCCAATTAAGTGTCGATGACAGTTGTCATTTTCTCACTCCATGTTTACAAAGCATCACGACTGGACAAGCAGTGGTTGTAAAATTACTATACCGAATTCAATGTAGGTTTTCCACAGGCAAGACGAGCCTACGATACAAACGGTATCTCAAAATTTTCATAAAAATCAAGATCTCTGGAAGCATATTCTTCTGTCCGGTTTCATTTACCCGAAGAGGACGAACGTCTTGATTTTTTATTTAATTTTTTATTTATGCGCTTTCACTAGAGCCATTCCTACACTTAAGACTAGAATGAATTAATTCAGATACGCCCACTCAGAAAAACTTAACCATGACGTTTTAGGATTTAAGAATTATCGCACAGAGCTTCGCGCTTTCCAGAACTGAAAAGTTTAGCGCTCTGCTCCAAATTAAGATTTTTCATGAAATGTATGTCTCGATTTTCTGAAGTGCGGCTCGTGTGACACCGATACCTAAGGCTTTATCTAAGAATTTGTACCCTGTGCATTAAGAAAAGATTAAATTCAAGAAGAAAATAGCGGACATTTGCCCACTTCTTTTAAAACTGCTACAATCGGGAGCTTTCATTTGTGGAGAGCCAATTGAGCAGAAAGAAAAGTGGTATTGGTGGGCTGCGAAGTGAAATGAATGTGTCATCTGTCATTTGTCAATGTCTCATTCCGACACTTTGACTATTTGCTCACTCAGAAAATATCGTTTTTGAAAATCGAGTCAGGTTTCACAAATTCATCGAAATAACACGTAATGTATTGCTAAGAAAAATTTTCCTTCTGAATTTTTAATTGCGTTTAGAGTTCGGGCGCTCTCGAAAAATGTTACGTCTAGTTTGTAGTCCATCACTCATGTGTAGTGTACATGGCATCCTCACTCCACTACTGTCGCGCGCTTCATTCTAAGGATATGTTAAAAGTCTGTGGCCGAAAATTACAAAAATGCTCACGAATAATGCCTTAATTTCTGATGCAAAAATGCATTTTTCTCAGAAACAATTCTTACAGTGTGGTGACATATGTTTAATAGAACTTAATTGTATGGATTGAAGACTTAAATGACAGAAGCTACAAATAGATTTGCTTTCGATTGTTTTTCCTCCGACATTTATTTACATTTGAAACAATATGAACACTCCGTATATATTATTATAGTTTATACATTTCATACATATTATCACATTAGTTTGATATTTTATTAGGATTTCTTATTTCTCAAACCCCATCAGTATAGAAGTTTGATAACCACTTCCAAATGATCCAAGAATGAGTGTCGTAGCTTTACCATCTGCCCCATTGAAAATTCTATCTTCTGCATTGGTTGTTCTTGCGTGTGTAAAATTGGAGTAAGGATATTGAGTTCCGATGTAAGCTGTGAGTGGTTCTCCAAAATATAATTGACCTATGTGTTTCTCATTGTTAACATGAGCATCTACATGCAAATGAACTGTTCGACCTGGATACCATCCTGGGAAGATTGTTTTGAATGTGACCCGACCCTCATTGTCTGTGTATTGAATCCCACGGAGGAAAGTGTTTTCATCTTTTGGAGTATTGTCATTTTTACTTCTTTGGAATGCTGAATAAATTCCACCCGCATCACATTGCCACAGATCTACGGCGACATTGACAAGAGGTTCGCAAGTTGTAAAGTTAACAACGGTCATTGTGAGTTCCAACGGGGTCCCGGGTTTTCCTTCAGTAATATCTTGACGGACCTCTTGGTCAGGAAGGTAATATGGGCCTTCAGTTGATTCGGGGAACAAAGTGCAGACAGCGTGCTTTTCATCTTTCATTACATGAGAGCATGGATGAGGATCATCAGACAAGACGCCACTAGTCGACAGCGCCAGTACGAAGAAAGTTAAATGTAACAGCATCATTTTAGTAAAGTTTGTCTGTGAATAAAAACAATGGGAAAATGATTATTCAAAAGATTTTTGTACTTTTAGTGTACCAATTTAAATTGCTACGGATACAAAGGTTATTTCGAAGAATTGTTGCGAAAACTAAAAAGATTAACCTGAAATTAATAGTATCACGCAAGGTTCACTACTACGTTCCGGTCAAGTAATTTGTGTTGTTCTGAGTATGAACAAATTGACTACAACTTTTTATTGTAAAGTACATCTCGTTTTATATAAAAATCCAGGTGAATCTTGAAGTGGGTAAGGAAAGCGGGAGTCAGACAGGTGTGTTCAATGTCCTTAATTAAATCAATTCTCGAAGTACTCGAAGTTGTACCTATTGAAAGATATGAGAGCAAGCTAGAAAGCCCAACTCGGATTACAGGGATTCCTAGGTTAGTAGGGCTGATCGAAAATGCCTGACAAAATCCAATCAGAAAAACATGCGAAATTAGTTTGGTCACAGCACCACATATATTTTTGTTGGTTAGTAGAGTAAGTACTCGAGATTGACACTTGCTATATAAATATACTTCTTCTAAAGTTAGAGGGAATTTCTAGCAGGCAACTATTTATTATTGTCCGGAAATCATTACAATGTCACACT
Organism: Protaphorura armata; assembly: GCA_034700305.1. NCBI lineage: Eukaryota > Metazoa > Arthropoda > Collembola > Poduromorpha > Onychiuridae > Protaphorura > Protaphorura armata. The sequence continues at coordinate 21,834 of JAQIXO010000052.1, forward strand.
CATCATCGTCAGTTCATCTGTCTGGACTAGGCCGGTAAATATAGGAATAAATTAAATTCACGTGATAATCATTGACGTAAACGACTTATTTGTGCATTAAAAGTTGACAACAGTTGCCATTTTCTCACCCCTTGTCAACAACGAAGATCAGGGTTATGGATCATAATATTTTGTAGCTGACACGTGCTCGAGCCAAACTTAAGTTGGATTTCCATACAAACGAGTAGACAAGCATTTGAAAACCGAAATGTCCCGTCGTACGTGCCAAATCGCACGTTTAATTTATTTTTCTGAATTTTCGTGTCTATACTTCCATCCAACAAAATAGGAGGATGTACGTAACATTACATCCATAACCATAAGTGGCGATCGTTTCCCGTGAAAGTACTTCGGCTGATTCAATCTTCGATTTTTTCTATACAGAAGCTTAGATTGGAATACATTTATAGATTTATAGGTACGGGGTGTCATCAAATAGAGTAGTGATATCGAATAATATCAATGTCATGCATAAGTCTCATAGGGCAAATCTCATCGGAGTCTTCGGAGTGGTGCTGAATAATTCATTTTGTATTCGAATATGTCATAATATACTCTATAGTTTATATAAGAAATGTCAGTAGGTCAATTAAACTAGCACTGTAACTGCTCTACACTAGAGCTGGAAGCAAAATATTTGAGCAAGACAACCCAATGTCACGGGTCAAGACAGTGATCGACGATCGAGTATCAAAATCAGAGCATCCATGTAGTAGGAATATTAAAATACATTATATACCACAACATAAAGTTACATTAGTAAAAAATATTAAAATACATTATATACCACAACATAAAGTTACATTAGTAAAAATATGTACACACATCCCGGTGTTCTGATAATTGAAGACACATACAATATTCACGAATTTTATTTCTGATACAAATCACAAAAATTAACTATAAAGTAAAATGGAGTTTGTAATTAGTTCGTGTCAAGTTCAATCAATTGTAATGGTCGCGTTTACATTGAGTGTGACGATGACGGTGTCGTCTTGTACACATTTCGAGTTGGAGAACTACCAATCCTGTACATTTCACTTTATACATTTGAGTGCATCTAAAATTGTCGACGATATGATTCGAAGCAATCAAATCATTGCAACGCCCTGGACTGTAACGGATTTAGCAAAACAAGTCAACTTTGCTAAGAACAAACAGAAACACATTGACAGTCATCTCACATTTCATCTTAAAGAAGTCACATGTGTTATTAATATCTATATTGTTAACCATCACAAAAATGTACGAGTATATACACATGAATCACCGAGTGTACTTAGAAAAGTCAACGTTTTTAATTGTTTGGTTATCGGAAAAGTTATTCAGTCAGCAATATCAACATATTGAATGTTTTAATGCTCAGATTTACTTTGTCATAATGTCTAAAAATCAAAGCAGTGTGAAACACCGAGGATTATTTTGTATTTATTGCACAGACGGATTATTTTGTATTTATTGCACAGACGGATTATTTTATCGATTGTTACAAAATAGCATAAAGTTTGGTTCCAAAAGATTAATCAAGAAATGGACTGATCTCAACAGTGACATGAACGCATTTCCAGTAGAAGTTGACATTGGAGCCACCACTGCTGAAGTCATATCATTCCAAACAGCTGATAAATACGAGTGTACTTCAAGATTCATCCTGACACGCGAATGTCAATCTACATTCATGACAATTCAAATTTTGAGTCAAGTTCACAATTTTACACCTAAACCTTACCAAGGAAGTTTCGGGTATTCAAGTTTTATTCGTGTCGATTGGATTCGATTCTTCACAATTGAACACAAATTACCTGCTTCAGTAGAAACTTTATATTATGTCAGAGCCACAGCGATCAGGCGATTACTGTATTGCACGAATGAGAACAATCTTGAGGGCTTGAATATTCTATTATATTTCTTACCGTTTGATAGTGCGACATGGATTTTATTTGTGATCATTTATTTTGTTGGAAGCATTTTTTTAACACCGGTTAATATTGGTATCGCCACTCAACCCAAATCCAGGATTCTAATTTGCTCGAGCAGTACTAATGCTTTGAGTGGCTCAGTTGGCAAACAGCAATAGCAAATCTTGGGCATCATCAGTTAAAAATGTTATGACCAGACTAAATGATTCCTGTTTTTATGTCACTACCATCATTTTTAGACAAGGATTAAAAATTAAGACTAAATTTATGTTGGTAATATTATCCCTTGTAACAATTACATTGGCAAGCGCTTATGAAGGAATTGTGGCTAGTTTTATTGTAAGACCACCTGCTCCAACTGTAATTCAAACTGTGAATGAGTTGTTCCAAAGTAATTTTAAAATTGATGTGATGTCTGATCATAAATCCCTGATTGAGAATACATATCGTGATGAGTTTCATAAATTGAAAATTGAAAATGTTAGTTATTTTTTAGCTATCCGGAAAAATAATGCAAGAGAAAATGGGATAAGACCGTTCGCATGTAACACAACACTTAAACTTGCTACTGTTTTGTATCAAACTCCGGAGTCTAACTTCGGATTGATTGACTCAAAATTATTTGAGCTATCTTGTAAAGCAGACATATTTTGTCATTTCGTGACTCAGCCCATGATAGAAGTTAGTTCCCACGTTTGGTCATTTTCTTTGCATTTCAATGAAAGATTTCTCACGTCTATGCATAAGTTCCAAACGTCAGGGCTTTTAAAATATTGGTATAGTTTTGGAAAACATTTCAAGTTGTTACATGCGTAAAGGTCTGCTGATTTTAGAAAATCCCCCGAACGGTTAACTATCATTAGATCACAGTTGCTAACTTTGATCATGGTTTATTGTTTTCTAATAGTAATTTCAATGTTAGTTTTTGCAACTGAACGCAAAGTACGGAAGTGTCGTAATAGTTCTTCTGTTGCAGATGCTAAAAAATTTAGTTATTCAACCATACGTCAAACTGCTCGTTTATTCTGGGCACGACGTCTAATTGTTTACACAAATATTCGTAAATTGTTTAAGATAACAAGAAGTTTAAAGTTTGGATATTTTGTACTCTATGACTTTATGGTCAATTTTTTACAGTACTTAATATTATTCATGCTTAGAAATATTACCGAATATGCCCGCTGAGGCCCTAGAATAAGTTTGCACGCTGGAATAATCGCACTATATCGTACTACATGTATTCTCTGTCCATGTCCGTCTCCGAATGTCTGAAACTTCAAACGAACAAATTTAACCAGAGCTACTGCAGCTCTACTTATCGCGACGCGACTATGATATTCATGAAATCAATTTGTGTAAAAATCAGAACCAATTTCTCTTGAATTAGTGCCTAATCATGTACTGAATGTTACTCTCGCTGTCATTGCCATAATATGTCTTTGGGAAATAGGATTGCATTACATGCAGAATGTTCATGGTACAATCTCCAGGATTCGATTCGGTACCGAATTTAGCCTCATTGTCAAAATTCTCAATCCAGTTAGCAAAGTATGTTCAAGTTGTATCCTAATATATTTCTATCCATAAAGTGCACAGGGTCTTAAGATAATAAACTTTATTCGATGAAAAAGCGACACTGTTTCCGAAAAACTCATTTACACTAATACTCCATCCGAAATCTTAAAAATGATGTATTACATATACTGTAGATAATTTTAGATTTTGATCCGATGTTACTCTGGTCTTTGACGATAAAAATGAGATATCTTTCAATATAAAACTGTTGAAATAAAATTCTTTGACCGAGTAGTAAAAACACTTTTTGGCCATTCTGTTCTGATAACTATCGAGAATTGTTGTTAAGAATAATTTCAAACGCTCCTCCAATTTCTTTTAACTCTTCATGTTTATTCTATAGTGACCTCAACCAAACAAGAAAATCAATTAGTTAATCAATTTGTAATTTTATACACATAATTTGCGTCACTACGATGAAGAGTGGAATTGGCTGCCGGTAGTGTTTGAGTTTGGTTGCTTGAATTTTCAATTTTCACAATTTTTGTCGGCACTGGCTTAGCTGCATTCCGGACAATCCAATCGTGAAAGTATGCCACTCTGGTGTAAGCACCAGGTCGAAGTAATCGTCCGCATCCGCTACCGTATGATGTTATCTGTTGTCAGAAATAATAATAAATTAAAAGAGACAAACCACGCTAACATGTTATTAATGTAAACATAATAATTGAGATTCGCGAAAATATAGGCAAGGCAAGACATTGGGAATGTTAAACATTTTATTTCAGCGTACCCCGCATAAAACAGGTGGATCATTACACAGAAGAGGACCACCAGAATCGCCATCACAAGTATCTTGAGTTGTTCCCCCTGCACAAATGTTTGACAGAATCCGGAAATCGCTAAACGCTAACGAACAAACCAGTTCAGGAACGAGAGGAACACTTCCTTTTCTTAGAACCTTCGACTGTTGTCTAAATATTCTCCCCGCGATACCCCAGCCAGCAATGGTACCAAAACCTATAATAATCAATTTTATTTGATCGGCAGGTTCGGATGAATCATTCGATTGAGCCTACTACGGCCTAAATATCTGTATTTATACCATACCTGTAGGTATTTTGTAGCCACTGGGCGTAATCTTAATTGAATTCACGAATTTATTAAACTTCAGCGGAGTGGCCAACTCTAGAAGTGCAATATCATTCGGCTCCTTATCTCCATCATATCCTGGATGAATAGTAACTCTGGACACATACACAAATTGCTCAGTCCCATCATTCTTGTCTAAATTGTGTTCTCCTGCCACAACAAATAATTTTTTAGGATCTGTAGCAAAATATTCAGTTGATGGAGAGAAGACAAAATGGAGAACGGAGAACGGTGATTTTCTTTCCTCCATGACACAATGAGCGGCCGTGATGATTGTGAGCTCATTGTAAATTGATCCACCGCAAAAGATTCCACCCGAGGATTTTGAGCCCAAACTTACGATGAATGGAAATTCATTCGGTTCGGCAATTTTACCACTCACAATTCTTGAAACTCTTTCCTGACCTTCGTGACCGAGAATATGGGAACATAATCCGGAATAAAAGGTCAGGGAGAGTATGAACACTTGTACAATGAATAAATAGTAAGACATATTTTGACCTGTAGACGACAAAATAGTTTGAAATTGTTTGGAAAGCAATACTGCATTGGAACTGAACACTTCTTCTAGACCAAACTCGATCAGTAATCAGGGTGTAATTGGAATTAATTGGAGAAATATTAATTAAGAACATGTGCAGTTTATACACTGACGAGGGAGAGTTATTGGTCATTCATTCCTCTCTTATACTATTTTTTTTAATAAAAGCGAATCAAATCTATAAACGTATGCGTTTATAGTCTCACAGAGTTAATTTTTTGGCCTTTAATTCAGTGTTCCCTAATTTCTCTTTCTAAATTCGGTTTAAACAGAATTATTCAGCTATCCACATATTGTTCCACTCCTTTGATAACCAGTGCATAAAAATTGCTGAATATAATTAGTTGAATTGCCCGATGCTCCTATTGTCTTGTGCAGCTGGGCTATCCTATCAATATATTATAGATTTTGTCCGACTCCGACTGCAGCGGCAGCACGGTTAAATTGCCACTATAAATTAAAAATAAATATGTTGGCTATTAATAATGGCGCTCCCAAACACGAAACCATAATAATGCCCTTAGACAAGCGCAGCGCAAGGCGAGGTAACACTATTAAAGACTTCTAGTGGACAACCAGTAGTGTAAGACGTTTTGTGCATGATGTGAAATGAGACTTTCACAATCCTTCGCAGAAGTTATCCAGCAAGAATAATCCAATTATCCAATCCATACCCAAATCAAATCTGACAGGACTCAAACAGATCGACAGATCCCGGCTGAGGTTATTATATCCTTCCGGTAGGTCAGATCGCACCGGAACGAATATTCCCATATCCCTATACACATTCAGTTCAGCAGATACTGGCTTGTCGCGCGTCTACATGGTCCTGTTCATTTCATTTTCATGTTCTTCTAATTTTTACGGTTTCATTTGGTTGCTGTATATCATTCTTAAATTCTAAGACTGGTGAAATCCGGTGGGAATCATAATACAATATGTAATCGTGGGAGAAACAAAATAAGCACTTCGATCTTATACTCTTTTACAGACACTATATACCAATTAATAATATCAATATCAACATTAGACTTTCTGAGAGAACCTTAATTTATTTCTTCCTACCCAGAGCGCAGAGGTGTGGGTCAATCACATTCAGAATGTAATTAACTACAAATTACAAATTGTATGAAGTTTTCTTTGTAAATAATTAATTACAATTACAATTACGTAATTGTAATTGAATTTTCAATTACATTTTTAATTACACTTGAAAAAAATTTCTGCGCGCAAATTTTTTGGAAAAGATTAGCAAGATAAATTTTTGCACAGAGCTCATCCATTTCCTGAACAATGTTGAAATGAACATCCAACAGTCTTTGAAAAATTAGGGGTCACTAATATCCATAAGGTATTTCGTGAAGGTCAGTAGGGTTAACATGGTACAATTTCCACAGACTCAACTTCTGCATTTAAACATTAATTCCATTCCTCAGAATACAAAGTCGAAACATGAGATGAGCGCGAGCGCATTCCGAGGCAGGGGGATTTTTCGCAGCATTTGCCCCGATTCATTTCTTGGAAGTTGAAGAAGAAGTTGAATCCATCCAGTCAGAGGTCAGAGAGCCAATAACTCTGTTAGACGCATTACAGGAATCTCAATTTCTTTTCGCATTTTGTAGTACAAATATTTCGCAGAAAAACATTCCAAAAAAATTGAAAGCATACATGTATTTGAGTTTTTCAATTACAAATACAAATGACTTACACAAAATTTCAACTACAAATTACATTTCCCGGTGTTTCAAATCATAATTACAATTACACATGTATGATTTCGAATGTAAATAATGTAATTAATTAAATTACAATTACATAAATGTAATTTCGTAATTAATTACAAATTACCAATGTAATTGACACATGTACCTCTGTTCCTACTTTTTAGTCCAGTAGTTTAGTTAGTTATCGGAGTTCATACAAATATGATAAAAATACAAAACAGACATTCGCATTCTTTCTTAAAAAGTTTCGGCAAAGCAAATCTTTAACTTGATTGTCTATCCGCATGACGTATCCTATACTACGTAATTAAGTTACATCTCCCTTTCTCAGTTCAGTCATTATTATTGTGGACCATTAATTTTACTTTTACAAATTACAATTAATTATAATAGAGCAGAGCAGTGATAGTCATGAAAGTCATGATCATGAATGAGTGTGCCATGAACTATGTATGACCACATTATTGGGTGCAAGTCGTGCAAGCATGTTGACGATGACGAATCTTGTTGATGAGCAATCACTCTTTCACTCTGTATTTTTGCTTTTGGTCATTTGTGACGTAAAACATATTATACTAAATGTACATGTAAATATGGAAATGTAAATGAGAATGGTAAAAGGTGTTTCCCAATATCCCAGTCCATTTCCACTGCACTGCAGTAGTAGCAAAGAGCAAGCACAAGGAATTGAAATTTTTTTCCGTAGCCGTAGCCGTGCATCTCCGTGCTTGGTTGTTTTATACGTTAAACGTAAAACTCATTGAGGGTGACACAGGAGTACAAGTACTACACACACATGACAATCAGAGTTTCTCTCCCTCCGACACACCAAACAGATGTGAACAAATTATAAAACATTCAATTTATCAGTTCTTTTACGTATCTACGATTGAACTCAATTTTTTAGAAAGAAAGACGTGCATTTTTTAATTATCATTTTTGTAACGCACCAATCGCTTATAATTCCATCCGCCGCTCGGCGCCGTCGTACAAAGATTCCTCAAGTGAAAATTTTCTGGAAAAGGTCAGTGGAAAGGTGGATAGTGTTTTTTACATTACATTTTTGAGTAACTGATTAATTATTGGTTACCAAAGTTTCATTTTTAATTAATGTTAACTATTTGATTTTTTTGATTGATTTCAGGACACACAGGGTAGGGGGATTCAGAATTGTAAGAAGTGACGCAGAGTGACTCATCCGATTCGCCTTTTATAGTTAGTAGTAATTGCTAATTAATCAGTTGTTTAGTACAACAGTGAGGAACAACGCAACACATACATCAGTTTGAAAATGGTGGATCGATTGGGTGAGTTGAATAAAATTAATTAATGTAAATATTTATTCGTGGTTTCGCAAGTTGTAATGCTAGATTGGAAGAAAAATTAACTTATTTTTGTTTATATTTTAGTAAACAGTGAAGCAAATGCGAGAAGGATCGCAAGTGTTGAGAGTTGCTTTGGAAGTTCTGGAGCTGTAAGTTTAATACAAAAATTTTAATTCAATAATTAAAACGTGAAGAATATTAGGATTGAATGTGGAATTTGTTTATCAATTCAATTGGATAATAACTTTCAATGTTCCCATTGAATTTTCTTGTAGGCGTTGTCCGTACCAGGCCGTGTCTTAGTGGGTGAAGGAATCCTGACCAAAATGTGTCGCAAGAAACCAAAACCGAGACAATTTTTTCTCTTCAATGATACCTTGGTCTATGGGAACATTGTCATAAACAAAAAGAAGGTAATTGAATGGCTCGAAAGGCCTAATGACTACATTGACGACCTAAGTATTGTTATCGAGAAACTTGAATTATAATAGTAGGTGTCCTTAACTTCTGAATAGCGAATTGGGAATACAAAAAAATGCAAACTGGAAAGGATTCGGTGTCTTATTGCTTTCTCTCCTAACAAGCGTGATCCGGCGATCCGGGACTAGTCATTGCATTTAAATAAACTCTGAACGTGTTTCTAATTTTTTAAATTTGTTTTTCTGTAGTATAATAAACAACATGTTATCCCTTTGGAAGAAGTCAAATTGGAATCACTGGATGACGAAGGACGTAAGTGTTTTGCTTTTACAAAATAGTGTTTGCTTTCGCGCTTGTTCTTTCTCCGGTTCCGTAAAAATAATTTGAAAGCTAATTCCTCAATCCTCTGCTTTTTGTATATTTAGTTGAGTTTAAATTCATATAACCCAAAAAAATTGAGGAAAAATTGATCGAAATTTTGAATCAATGCAGCTCATGCTCATATTCCAGTAAACTGAATTGGAATATTTAAAACTTGTTTCAAAACTTGGTTTTGACTTTGATTTGAAAAACTTGATACACGGACAACGGACTGATCAGTGTTTTTCCATCAATTTGAGAACAAAGCTGCTGTGCAGATACTTCCTTATCATTTCACTTAATTTGTATTGTACGTGAAGGGTTCATTTCCGTGATGCATCTGCACGGCAATCTAATCTGGGGTGGTTTCTTTAACGAAATCCTCCAATTAATAACGGCACTTTCCCTACGCAGTGGAAGTGGAGTATGCAAAGCCACTAATAATGTACGGGAATGTGTGATCACGATCACTCATGAACGAGTGTTAATTTTTTTTGCTTTTATTTTAGTTTTCCAGAATATTATAAAACTTTACGAACCAGTTGTTTTAGAACAAGTCGACCTGTCATTTCTAATCTTTTAAACTTTCAAATAGAGTATTCTGATCATAATTGTTCGTTTGACCTTTAGTTTTACGAAATGGGTGGGTGGTGAGGACCGCATCAAAGAGCTTCGCAGTTTACGCTGCAACTCCGACAGAGAAAGCTGAATGGATGGCTCACATTCAACGTTGCGTGACGGATCTACTCAAGAAAAGTGGGAAGAAAGCTGTGGAGACACATGCTGCCCTTTGGGTGCCTGATGCTGAGGCACGTAGCTGCACTTGTTGTGACACAACATTCACCTTCGTCAATCGAAGAGTAAGTTCATCTAATTATGGGAGACCACACACCGTAATTCGTTCATTTTATAAATTCTTCAGGAAGTTTCGCAGGCGTTGGTGTTGCCCACATGTTTTCCCAGATTTTATTTGTGATTAGTATACAAATAAGCAAAACCTAATTCATATATTTTTTTTAATTTCAGCATCATTGTCGTAAATGTGGATCTGTAGTTTGTGGCTCTTGTTCCAAGGGGAAATTCCTTCTCCCAGTATCCAAGAAACCTGTACGAGTTTGTAATCCTTGCAACAAAATACTTTCTTCTGAGGGTGCAAAGGGGGATAAATTGAGGGCTCAAGCACCATTGCAACCGCAAGGTGGTGATTCAAGTTTTGATGATGACTCAGATGAAGAAGCAACAGAAGAGAATCCAAGTTGGTCATCAGCACCAAAATTTTATCATGGCAATGCCGCCAATCAATACAACAATTAATATTTATGGATCAAAGTTTTCCCTTACTCTCCAACTAACTATATCTACTTACTCCAAGTTTTGCTGTAAAATGCAACCAACCAAACCCAACTGAACCAATCCAGATAAGTACCCAAGTTATAATATTGATATAAATATAAATTGTATGCTCTGTTACTACTTGTACTATGTACGTACAACTATTATACTTGCATGTGTATCATATGTGTACATTTTGTTAGGTTTAAGGTCAGGTTAGGAGGCTATACTACAATCAATCATACGCAAGGTCATGTAAGACGACCACGTATGACGCGCACAAAAATATCTTTTGTAATTTAAAAAAATACACAACGTTCTCACAAATAAATAAACCGAATTATAACAAAAGACTTTGCTTTGAGTGAAAATTCGTGTCGTGAAATTGACCATCCTAAAAAGCGGGGTCCTTGTCCTGCCTAATCGCCCTAAATGACTTGCTTAAAAATTGAGCACAAATTATTGAAGTATGGTTGTGGAAACAAAAATTAGATAAGATAACATTATTTTGACTTCGATGAGTTGATAATACATGGCATGTATTAAGTTGTGCTGGTAAAGTCCAACTGGTCTGTTGTGCCCACGAATGAAAAAGGTCTACACATGTTATTAGTTAAAACTAAGCCTTTTTTTATTTATCGCAATTCAAATCACTGATATGATGCCAAAAGGTACAAGGCGAAAAAAATACATATGACATGAAAGCTGGTGTGTGAGTGTTGAGTGAATGGAATGATCAATTTCAGAGGTCAGAGATTTTCATTCTGGTGATTGAAAATTCTCTTGAGGAACTGCAATTATGGATTTTTGCTCCAGTGCCGTCCGAGACCTATAGAAAGAGATAAAATATTTACATTACTGAATTACTTTTTCTAACTGTAAGCTACGCGTTAATTATTAGTCCATGTGTGTTAAAATCTTACCTAATTTGACCTGCCAACAAAGGATTGATAGCGTACAACCAGTCTTGTGCGTCCTTGTCGAGTGGCGGTTGGAGTGTATAGCGACGCTCCCTTGTCACAACTCTGGAATACACATAATTTTTTCAAATAAGATATTTTGTTAATTTTTAAATACATTTTTCTCTAAATACGTTGAAATGTCAAATTCAATACTGACGTAAATGAGTGAGCCAAAGGTCCCTCAGCCTCAGGGTCATAGATCACTTGAGAGTTTGCCAAGTTAATCACATTTCTTTCCACTGGATCTTTTTCATCTCGGAATAGAAAGACGTAGGGGCGACGAACGACCTGATGATTTTGGGAATAACGATTAGAAATTAATTATTTCCAGAATGCTATATGCGAAAGCATTTGTCACCGGCTGTATAACAAATGAAACTTCTAAAGATAGAACAAAGATAGAAAACGTTTTCTTACTATCCATCTTTTTCTCCATATCCCTCTCCTATCATCTGATAAATGAAGGTATCCCCGTCGACTAATAATTGGTGAGATTCTAATTTCTTCTATTTCTGGGACAAATAGAAAATATTCTTTTGACGGGGAAGGCGTCTTATTTCCTCCTCCAGACGGGGACGGCATAGTCGGGAGTAAATTGTTACTTAGAAGTAGACTCCGGGGTCGTTCAGCCAAGTGGTTAAAATTGCTAAGGGGTGAAAATAAAATATATATTAATTTTAGACGTAATGTTTCTAAATTCTAAGTCAACTGCACGATGCGAAATTATATTAATTCGAATTACTCCGTGCTAGGAGATGGTGTCATTGACCCAGGTATTCCCTCGTCAGGCGTCAAGTTTTGCAGTAGGTCTGGTTCCTGTAAAGTAACATCATACCAAAATTAATTGAAATATGGGACTCGAGAATTGTAGAGGAAAAGTTGATTTTTTAAAAATTCAGAAAGAGCGAAGAAGCGCATTGAAGCGGACGTACAACAATTTTTACCATCGCCGCATGTTGTTGCATAAATCCTAATCTTCCTTGCAACAATCGTATAAATTTTAAAAGGAGATCTTTTTCTCTCTGAGAATATTCTTCACTCGTACTTCCATTTCCACTTCCACCACCGGTACTATTATTCGTATTACTCCGTATCAGCGGTACTCGACCTTCTCTAGCCGCCATGTTCACGAATTCCTAATTTTCATAAGACAAAAATATTATAAAATTATATCTCATAGGGCAATTAAAATTCCACATGGACTACTAAAATTTACCTTTTCCTCTTTACTGCTCCACCCACTTGTTTTATTCAAACTACAAACTGGTCCACTCAAAGCTTCGCGAAGAAGCAAAGCATGACGGACTTTCTCAACTTGTTCCAGCCTGCTGATTTTCTCTAATTCCCATTGATGGTCAAAAAGGAGGGAGTCACCCAGAGGTCGCCATCCTGACAAATTCTCTTCCCCTCGAACATAAGCCGTTGAGGTGTCCAAGACTCTCCGGATCCGCCGTTGCATTCCTAAGTTTTAAAAATTGTATTAAAAGAATATAACTGCGATGCCAACAATTTGGACTTGATTACTCACCCATATCGGATGCCCGTTTGAGTACCAGCTCATAAAGACCGGTCAACCGATTTGCATCTGGATTTTTGTAATATTGTGACGTGAAAAATTGTTTGAGACTCCTTGGCCCAGATCTTCCATAGATAACAATGCACAAGTCCTTGGTCACAATGGCCGGCATTCCGCAGTTCTCAAGCTGTATTGAACAACAAAAATGTGGTATGTTAAATCTACTTGGACAAAGTAGAGTAGAAAAAAGTCGGTCAAGGGAAACCGTTCTGCCAAATAATACTGCCGAAACCTGACTATTCTGCTCTGCATTTCACTATTGAAACCGAATATCAATCAGCATTCGACGTTGGCCAATCGAATTACAGATCACTGGTCCTATCAGTGTGTTAATCTGTGAACAATTAAAACCTTACATCGACATAAGATGAGACGGTCAGGTACACGTGCTCACTGGATGCCGTAGTTCGATTGAGTAGTGGAGAATTGTGAAGACTGGAATCCCATGCTGCCTCAAATCTAAATAAACTTCTATCCTCCCCCAAGCATTCCAAATATTCTCCAGGGAATAGTCCGAGGGATAAAACGCTAAATATTTTTAATAAATTTATTAGGTATTTATTATATGTTTGTTTTGTATTTCAAGGTAGAGACTGTAAACCATACTTGTCATCTTCATCATCTGACTCGGGACATGTCCGGATTCGACCTTTTCCGAGGAAAGACAAAGAGTTAAAAAATTTATGTACATATGAAAACGCGTCAAGGTCTCTGTCACACTTACCGACAAGAACTTCCCGAACGTCTCTCCATTTAACGTCTTCATCAGACTCATGGACAATCGTGACACGGATTCTTCGTTGGAGTCCTAATAAACCAGAATTCGGCTTTCGGTAAATAATTATTTCAGAGACTACTAACTGCATTAAGATCGCACCTTGATGTAAAATAAATACTCCGCGACATGGAAGACTGTCTCCGTGAGTCACACTACAAGGGACATACTCTCCACTCGGAGCCAATTCACAAATCTCAAACCAAACTAATAATTCAATTTTCTTGGCCACATGAGAAGTTGACGGAGACATCAATTGAGGGAGAAGGTTAAACCGTGAAGAACGGACAGGAGCAGAAATAGGTATCCCGGGTGGGAGTTGGAGTCGACGTGGTGGAGCATGGCGCGGTGTTCCGGTGTTGTTACTAATTTGTACAATGTTTGGAAAATTTTGGATTAATTTGTCAACAGGTAAAAATTATGGTCGGATGAGATTGTGTTAAGCCATGCAAGTACTATTTTCCGGTTTGCCCTTAATTGCACTACTTTATTAAGCCAGGGTTTTCTCTCGCTTTCTCTCTTCATCCTTATGGAGAAAGTGGTGAAAGTCAACTTTCACCATTGATTCTCGTGGAGGGAATGGTGAAAGTCGACTTTCACCATTGGTCCTTGTGGAGTAAATGGTGTGGTAAAAGTCTATGTTCTGTTTCTTATTGAAATGACAAAGGCTTGGGACTATTGCAAAGTACAAATTGTCATTTGACCATGGTCATTCCAAAATGAATGTTGGCTACAAGGAATTCCGCGTGTGCTGAAAACTTTGAATGGGATGTAAAATTTGAAACTTTGTCCAACCTGGGTTCCTGCTTGGCGTCCTTGTGAAGTGGATGCTGTTGATAGTGCCCAAATACTTCAAACAATACTGGTTGAGATTTTATATACTCTATAAAATTTGTGGTGACGGTTGTTATTACCTGGAAAATGTTGACAAAGAAAATACAGGTAATCAGTAAGTTAATTAGGTATCATGGTAGAACATACAAAACTTAATGAGTTAATATTAACCATGACTTATAATATGGAGATATTTCTTTCGAAAATTTTGCACCTCACATACATTTTGTGGTGATATTGTGAATATTATTAGAGCGTGCATTTACTATTATGACTGTCGCGACGTTTTACAAGATCTTATTGTCCTCATAAAGTAATTCAACACAAAAGATATCTTGATTTTGTGATTGTTTTCTGATTGACTTACATTTTGAGCGTAGGAGAAATTAAGCGGAGCTCCAACGGTATTTTTGACTGGCTCTGTGGAAAAAGTCTCATCATTTCGATGTAGAAATCTAAAATCAGAGATTTTATTTGTCATGAATTCATATAGTGGTATTTGTGTGTCAATCTACCATGTATTTCTCTTACCGGAACTGGCAGAATACATCCAAATACTCTGGTTCCACTGCAAACCCTTTTGCTATTTATGAATTAATTAAAATTAAATTTTATTATTGTTGTTATAATTTATATATTCTAAATATTTATGCATATTGGCAGCATCACTAGGTCTTACGTTGCCCACCCTCACGTACATTCCAATAGAGCCAATACAATGATTTTAATTCTATAGTAAAAATACCGTTTAATTAATACTTACCCACACTAATTTTGAATGTAAAATCTTTTCCAATTTGTAAATGTGGTGGAATGATGGTGCCCTCTGGAATGAAATCATCTCCTTCATTTTCAAAACTTATTCGAGCCGATTGTTTGACTTGTCCATTTTCTCCTTCACCATTGGAGGTTTGAACAGCGACTTCTATTGTAGTTTGAACAAATTTTAATATTTATTTCTCATGCATGTATCAGCGAACTTTTCTGCGCAGTAAAACTACAAGGCAGTCCGGGACGAACTACATGATTCAACTTGACCTGCAGATGAACTAACAATTGACGATCATTTACACCGGCTTGTATTACATACCGGCTTGTATTACATACCGGCATAAGTTGTCAGATCATTCGATTGTTGGGGGTTATTAGAAAAAACCATTTCCGAATCTCAACTAAAAACTTCAGCAAAAACCATTTCCGAATCTCAAATAAAAATTTCAGCTTGCATAGAAGCAATACAGGATGAATTCTTGGAATTGCCTCAAAAACATGAGCTGGATGAATTCTTGGAATTGACTCAAAACCCTGAACTGGATGAATTCTCGGAATGCTCGTATGAAAAATGATATATGTATGAACGAAAAATATCATAAAAAATGTGTCTCACCACACAATTGCTCCTGATCCAAATAAAGTCAAAAAAATTTAGTCTGAAACAGAAGATTTAAGCTAAGCTTCCTCCAGTTTGGACTCGTCTGGAATACTAGGACAATACGCAATTCCACTTGATCTCTTTTAGTCATTGTAATATACAGGGTGGGACAAATAACGAGTCGATTTTGATTGAGCCTAGTTTTTTTGATCAGTGCGGTTTTTAAAATACAAACTATTTTAATGGAGTACAGGAAAAATAAAGATACCTTTAAATATTTTCTCACCTAGATAACCTTTGACGTCTCCACGCTCATTCACAATCGGAACTTTATGTAAGAGTGGTACTGGGTAAAATAAATTACTGAGGTACACGTAGGAACGTCCGATCAAACGAAACCATGGGAATCGATCATAGAATGGGTCACCAGGAGGGGCGGATGTGTCTGGAGATGGTGGGGAATCTTCATTACTGTACAGTTCTCTCATTTGCTCCAGCCGATGTCTGTCAAATTAATAAACGTTTTTAATTTTCTTGACCCAACAACCAATAGTCAACATGGATCCACAATTTAAATCAGGCGTATTTGTACATGTCGTCTGAGGATTCATTTGAAAAGGCAGGAGAGAACGGCCATATTAAAATGTGGTAACTAATCAACTACCAACCTATCAGCCATTTCGTGGTTTTCCCCGTCAAAGGCTCCCCAGAACTCCTCACTGCTCATCCGCTCACGCATTAACTCCACCCGGTGTCTATAAATATTTATTGAAAGCTCTCTTTAGCATGCAATAATTCACTCTTGTTCAAGATTTTTTTTGAAAATATTATTCTAAGGAAGGGAGGATACTCGTGATTTGCGAGAACGAGAATATAATTTATACAAGGAACATGCATTCACTAATTTCTTTTTTTTTCGCCAGTCCATCAGTAGTCTAGTAGTGCCGACAGCCTCTTATCATATTTACTATGCGGAGAGGTGAATAAACTCAGAATATTGTTTGATTATTCCACTTGGAATATGGAATATCTCCGTCGAAATAATTTTCTACTACTAGGGGTACTTTTTCTTGGCTAAACTGAAAGTCTCGCCCACCTTATATTTTATAACATGTGTATCGGGAATATTTTGTGGGAAACATTATACCCACGATTTCATTTCATGCATCGTTCTCACAAATCATGATATTTGGCAATAGTATTAATTAGTCAGCAAGCAAGATGCGAGGACAACATTTCAGGCCTAATTACGTGATTTTTAAAGATCAAAATCACTAGCACTGGCACTGCACTATTATAATCTTAAATACCAAGACAGATTTACACACATAGCGACAACAGCAATTGAGAGCTGAGAGATTTAGTTATTTTGTTAAGTTTAGTTAAGAGTAAGCGGAGCGAGCAGTGGGAAATGTACAGGTTAGCCAAAAAATACAGTTGCGATAAACTTATATTTAGTGTAGTTAAGAGAAGCTTGCGGGAACTACCTCAATTTCTCTAAAGTCCAATAATGTGTGGCCCCATTCTTTGTGTCCTGGACTTCAACCCCAACGATTGTTTTACATCCTTCGTCTTCCATCATAATCGCAGTGAATTCTTGAGACAACGGAGAGTACAATGTGTCACTCAAGAGGGTGAATTGAAATTGCACCTAAGAAAATATTTTCGTAGATTAACAAAACTCACATTCTCAACTTTCGAGCAATTCAAGCAATGTGCAATGTGAGGCTCCCCAATACAATGAACATTTTAAGATGCAGATTTTGTAAGAGCCTTAAATCGCTCGAGCTTGCTGGCTGTAAGAGCATGGCGTATACTAATTTACGTACCCGTTTCTTAAGTTCAACTGAGATGGCATTCGCTTCTTTCAGAAACACAGCGTTACCCCACAGATCATCGCGAAGGCTGGTGAAACGATGAGATCTCCATTTCTTGAATGCTTTCAGAATCAATGCATATTCTCTCTCACTCCAGTTCTCAACGATGTCTGACATTGACTCTAAACATTAACAATACATTATAGTGATATGAAATGTTGAAAATTCGAATAATGCATGCCTACCCTCAATGCCCTGTCCAAATATGTCGTCGTCCCCACACATTGATCTTGACATGGCCGCTTGCGCAACAGCCAGAAAGTCCTCGCTGGCCATTGATGAGTACATGGACAAATTCATAGATTGTTCATCGACTTTCTTTTGTAGGGCATCGATTCTGGCTTCATAGTTCTGTTTTGAGTGAGGAAACGAAAATGAAATCCCATTGTGTACAGAGATCAGAATATTAAAGATAAATTTCGAATGTGCGCTAAGAATTTTTAATCACCTTGCGTTGTTGTTCAAATAGAACGTCCGCCTCTTGTTTCTCTTTCTTGTATTGTTCCTCGAGTAAAACGAGACGTTTCTCCATTTCTTGCTTCAAATCAACTCCTGAAATGGCATTTCATACAATAAGTTCACAATATAAGGCCAAAGGTCATTCACTTCCATTATCATTTTCATATCCGCAGAACGAACCCTGTTTTTCCAGGAGCTCAATCTGAGCAAAATTCCAATCTGAATTGACGACATTGGATTCATCTTGTTTCCTAGTTGGTTGACTTGGATTGGTGAATCGGAAGACGTGAGACTTGGCTAGAATGACGCGTGAGCCGCTGAGTAACTCTGTGGCATCTTTGACGAGTCTCCCATTCACGTAGCAAATGGCTTCATCGCTGCAGGGAATCAGACGAACCACTCCGTCCACATTCTCAAAGACACAATGAGACTGGAGAATGGATGAACCGTAGAGTTGGATGTCCTGGAGTGACAAAATAAATAATAAAAATGCAACCAACACACTTACATTGAATGAATTGCATTAGTATGTAGCAATCGTCCAATAAAACAATTGAATTAAAAGTAAACAACCGCTGGCGGTCTTAGAGTGCTGGGGACTATCAGGGAGGTTCACAAAATAATTTGCACTCCTATTAATTGCCTTCGCGTTACCAAATCCCGTATCTAATATTTCAAAAATGACGAGAACCACTCTGGTCGATATCTCATTAACACTACGTAAGGGGAAAACATATGAACCACCCTGTTATCTGTAAAAACTATTTGAGCGCAAGCTGACACTATTGAGAAGTCGTAAATTAGCTAACAGAGAATGGAAAAGAGAGTGGATCTTTTTATCACTCATGTCACTCATGCATCCCACCTATCATAATAAAACACAGTATTATCGATCGACCAACTCGTCAGAAGTTGCAAACATGCACTTTCGGACCTTTGACAACTTTTCTGAGCGAAATACTGTCTGAACTAATTTATAAAGTTTATTTCGTGTGTTCATTGCAAACCTGCGTGTAGTCATCTCCTTCTCCATTCCCCACACGAGTGATTCCTTCTTTAATATAATAAAGAAGACACTCAGCCATGAGCGGATCTTCGTTCAAATTGACCAAATGTGGAGTTCTCTTTGGGCTAAAAACTCCGACCGTTCCACCATCCTCTTTCACAGCGACACCCATCTCTGCAAAAACTGCTTCTCTTTGAAGTCGAATTTGTTCCGTTCTCTTCAATTTGTCTTCCCATGTCTCGTTCAATTCTGTATTGTGTTAAAACATACATACATGGAAATGTTGAATAATAATAATACATGTACAGGTACAGGGTGTCACTTATTTTTGCTTACGAAGTCACTCCTACTAGTGTGTGCATTACTTATGTAACACCCTGTACATAAATTGAAGTCTAGACTTGTTCATTTCAGACTACTCCTATTAATCTATTCAGGAGATTGTTCTGAGACTCAAAATCGCTGAGGTCTGTGATTAAAAATTCATGTCACGCTCTAAAAAGATTCTAACACACGAACTAACCCGCTATGAGTTTTTCATTGGCTTGAAGTTGATCGACAGCTTCTTCTGCTAAACTTGAAGTAGAATTACATCTTCTTTCAGCTGGAGTAGACGTTTCCATATTTTCCAACCCTTCTTGTTTCAATAGTTCTTTGAGTCTTCGAATCTCTTCTTTTAACTCACGAATAAGTTTTGCATTCGCATCTTCATTCACAACCGCCTTGCACACAATCTGTTTTGCACGGTCAGCGTACCTGAATAGAAATATAAATACACGATAGTGGCAATGGCCATGGCATGGCTGAAAATGTTCATGTTCAAAAGTTATTAGGAATTATGTACTATTTTCTTCTCCAGCAATATCTCTTTTGGGAAATTCTCGAATTCAATTAACTTTCTTGTTTTTTTTTGAGTGTACGATTATTTCTACCTTTGTGTTTCTGATGGTCATATATATACACAGTGAACTCACCTGAGGGTAGAAAGAGTTTCTTCATAATTAATGTCAGCCGGAGAAATAGCGGCGATCATGGCAGTCTTAGAATTTCCTCCCAAGCTTTCCCTCAGGAGCCATGTTAACACAGAATCCCGATAAGGAACAAAGTCTCCTTTTTTCTTCTTTCTCGCAGACTGTGATTGTGAACAATTAGTTGGAGAGTTTAAATAAACGCTTTGCAACAGAAATACTTTTTAAGATTTCCAACAAATCCATGTGCAAAGCCTTCACAATATAATATGGGACAAATTGGGTCCATGTAGATGTAATCATCGAACGGCAAGCCTTAAGTAATTTCATGTAAAATCAATCAGTCTTACCGCTTCAGCGAGAGCACTGATGACTTTCCCAAGTGTTGTTAAACTTTTATTGATGTTCGCACCCTCTTTAAGTCGGATTCCTTTGGCCCCTGTTGAATCTAAAATATATAACATAAAAAGATATAATGAATTTTAGAATCAAACTAGTGTTCTTCCAGTTTTCAAATACTTTTAACATTCTATTCTAAAGAAAAAAGAACTGTAATTATTTCCTTACCAGCCCTTTCACTGCCAGCCAAATCCACCAATGATATTTTGCTGACTTTCTCCGCTGTGAGATTCGTCAAAGCATCATACCTTTGTTGTGTGAAAATAATAGTGAAAACAGCATGGGAGCGTGAAGATGTTTCATTCATATTCGTGGCTGCCACTGTCCTAGACTTGTTTCCTTCTTCCATTAATTCGTGGATATCCTCATAGGTCGTTACAGCTAATTTAGATAAATCTTCTACATAAGGGCCCAATAGTGGATGTTCACGAACTTTGAGATTAGAATTTTTATTTTGTGGATTCAGAAGGTCACGGACCCTCTCACAATAGATTTCCATGTAGGAGACCTGAAATGTTAAATATTTTTGGAAATGTCATTCTAAATTATGGGTGTTACTGTTTTGTGTGAATCATACAGGGTAGTTCATAACTTTTACTACATTCGTCATTCAACCGGAGTACTACTGTACATTTGGAGAGAACCTTGTCCATTCTTACCTCAACGGAGAAATTCAACCCGCCCTCTTGGTCATCATAAATACGGCGAAACAAGTCTTGGCATATTTGTGGAATGATCCCTACTTCTTCCGTTTTCCCCATCATTGTATAACTTTTACCAGCACCAGTCTGTCCATATGCAAAAATACACACGTTGTATCCTGTTCAAAGAAAACCGCAAAATTTTTGAGTTAATTACTCCATGGAACACAGACTAGTTTTACTAGCATTATTCAAAGCACAAACCTTCAAAGGCATGATTAAGCATTTCCTCCCCGATGTCATTGTAGACTTGGGTCTGGGAGGCAAAGTTTTCGGAACTCGGCTAAAAAAGGTCAAAGGTCAGCGGGTAATGTTTCAAGTTAAAATAATAAAATATATCCTTACGTCATGTGACCAATACGAGTAGTCAAAGTTGAAGGACTTAACGGACTCTTTAGAACCAGATGGGCCTTTCGGGTTGGTTATATCTAAGGAAGAAATTGACAAAAATAATTATTTTTAAATTCTGGCATGTTTTAGAATACGAAATATGTTTAAATTACAAGTTGAATTGTCTTCCATCTCTATAATACAGGAACAGTCATGAGAGATCTCACGGTTGTTGAATGGGCGGACTCGTACGGCCACTTTCACTGAAGACATTTTTGTATTTGTTTTTTTTTTTATTCTTGGAATTTAGAACAATTAAAAAAAGTTAAATTTTGAGTCAATTTGTACAACTAGAATGAAAAATTTTGAACAGACGGTGAGTGTGACGTTTGGGGTGAGGAAGAAGGAGTAGCAGTAGCAAGTAGCAGATGAGACAGACGGTGAGTTATACCAAAAACCCGAATTCGGGAGTTTTTTTAGGTTGACACCCTGTACTGGGCGCATGGACGGATCGATGGTCCGTCGTCTACGAACCCGAGATCGTCTCTCACGCATGAGTTCCACCCGAGAAAGTAATAAATAAGAAAATACCCGGATCATGTTCATGTCACACACACATACCATTCCCACATTTCTCACCAGGCCAGAGTCTTCTCTTGAGCTTCTGTTCTGGGTATTATGCTCGTACCCGTAACAGGTCATGTTTTATTGCCCACGCGGGTACAGGGTGGTTCATGACAAGTGCATCAGTGAACGGATGCACTTGTCATTCTAATTCTCAAGCAAAACGCGAATAAACAAGTATAACTTGTGAGCCATTATGATAATATATTTTATGTTAAGGTAAGATATATTGCCAACAGGTTGTGTTTGGACGAATTGATTTTGGTTGAATAAGATACTACATAGGACACACTAGCCTGTAACAAGATTTTTAAAAAAGAATTTTGTTAGCGCAGGATGGGGCTAGACTTAGAGGAATATGAGGACAAATGTTATGAACCACCCTGTACAATACAGAAAGAATGAGCAAGAAGAAAATCCCATACATCGCTTTCTCTTTACTTTTTCTGCCTAGACTCTGAACATTTATTACATGCGTTGACTTAAGAAATACTTGAGCTTTAAAACAGCAGGCAATTCCGATGTAATTGTTATGCGCGAATTCTTTTTGGAGAGGATCCTTTCGTTTTTGACGGAATGGAGAAAATGGTGTAGGTAATATTACATTGCATTGCATTGTGCTTGTGCACGTGCTTGGGCCGTGTGTGGGTAGAATGTAGACTGGAATGGAATAATGACAATGGGGAAAGTGAGATGGAATTAATTGATGTTCGTAGGATAAAATGAGAAGAACTCGAACTCGAACTGATGTTCGGTTAAGACCCGGATATCTTTTTTTGTTAATTTTGAAGGTCATCTTAAGTGTAAAAATTGTGTAAGCATTTAAATGCAATGTCTTATATTTGCTAAGTGATAAAGAATGGACCACGTCGCAGATACAGATGCAGACCTTCATAACATGGAAGCGGGTTTTTACTGTAACTTTGGAATGAATGGTTTATTGTATCAAATTGGAGTTAGCCAATTTTTAGTGGAAAATATATTTACCACACAACGGAAATATAAGATGTAGTAAAATATAATTTGCCTCAAAATCCAATTCATCCATTGGTTTCGAATGACTAATATTAGCTATAAATACTAATTCACTCAATTCATAGATTACAGGGACCAATTTTACGGCTCTCACTTCGAGATAATGGCACTCAAATAATTCCCAGGTATTCTTTCCGAACTTGAATCCTCAAAATTGACGCAAATCCCACAGGATGTTCTTTTTAATTTCGTAACGAGCACACACTGCACTGCCAAGGCTATGACCTTACAAAATAATTGGTTTGTTTAACTTTAATCTGCATTATTCCAAAAGTCCGAGGTTCACTATCTTACACAGTAATTGCACGCAAGAATCAGGAAAAAATATATTATCTTATCATAATAGCCCGAAAATTAATTTTACATACCCATTTGCAAAAAAAGAATAAGTTATTTTTTTCGAGGAAATTATCATGTAACTCTACGTTAACCAAAACGTCCGTAATCCGTCATTTTTACTCTGATCCCTGTAAATTACATGGTTTGACAGATTTTTATATTGACTTTCCATGTACATGTGGTTCACTTTCCACGATGATAACAGCGGATGCTAATTGATGCCGTCCCGACCAAGCCTTTCGTTTTCGTAAGTAACACATAGCGGTTTTATATCGAACGTTCGTGGAAAAGTTGATAAGAAAAAAATATCAAAAAAACATGAGAGGAAATGTCACATATTGTACTCTTTTAAACCCTAACACATTACATTGCCAACTCAGTCAGGTAAAGGTTGAGATCGAGACTTGCAAACTATTCCCGCAGGATCTTCAATTCGCTGCTCCAGATTGTAAAAATGGTAAGTTGACCGTCGTCAGTTCCGTGGTGAAAGTTAAGGAAATTATTTTGATCTTAGTATCCCGTGTAACAAATTTCTTGGGTTGATTATAACGTGAATATTAGAATTCTATGAGTATACACTGTTACAATAGAATATGAATTCATGCCAGTGAGGATGGAGACTCATTCAATCGCAACATAATAAGTTGTACTAATAATTTTCGTTGGTTAGATTTTCAAATACAGTCGACCCTGTTTTCTGAACCACCTGAGCTAATCCTGATTTCGATGAGGAAAGAAAGTCTGTTGAATAATCAATGTGTTCTATACAACTAATTCTAATTAATCCCAAATAATTTGATTCCAGGAGATCAAATCCATTGCAACAGTTTATTTGTTTCTGTTCGTCTGTTCGATTTCGGCGAAAGACTATGAAGAAGATTGTGTCACCAATTCGGAGTGTAATGGAACAGCATTTATCACTTGCATCAAAGAATACGACGAAGACACAAATGGTACATGTCTTTGCCCGCTCTACAGTCACTGGGAACCTTTACTTCTGAAGTACAAGGGTTACTCCGAATGTAATAAAAATCAGGGAGCCGAATGTAAAATTGGAGAAGGTGAAATGAAGTGTGCATTAAATGCAGAATGCGTCCAAAATACTTGTAAATGCAAGGCAGGATTCATCCCATCCAAAGATTCAAAGTACAACCCCTTTCAAATATGTGTTGGAACTTATGATACACCCTGTGAAGGCTATGACGGATTCCCAGCTTCCCGAAAACGTTGTGACTCTGCCAATGGATTGGACTGCGATGGGACATCATTTAAATGTTCTTGTGGAAGTGATAAGCTTTGGTCTTCATCTCGCCAAAAATGTCTTACCAAGATCCAAAATTCTTGCTCGAGTGATGACGACTGTGTAGAAAATGCAAGCTGTGAAGAAGAAAGTAAAATATGTACTTGTGGAAAGGGGTATAGCCCACGGAAGGAGAACGGCGCTTGTTACGTTAGCCATGAAAATACGTGTGGTGAGGCCGGAAAAACTGGGTGTAATCCTGATGAACTAACTGTGTGCACAATTAACGGAAAATGCGAATGCCCTGATGGAATGCAGTACAAGGACAAAGATGATAAATGCAGACATTTAGTTGGAGGGAACTGTGCCGATGATTCTGATTGCTACTCTGAATTTTGCCATCCGGAATCAAAAAAATGTTTATGCCGGTCTTACGAATTGGAGCTGAGTAATAACACATGTATCGGAATGAACATAACCAGCGGTGGTTACTGTACCGGAGACGAACATTGTTTGGAGAAAAACTTCATGAGTTGTAATTTGAACGCTACGGTTGAATCTAACTACGGTTTGTGCGAATGCAACGAAGGAATGGTTTATGAGGATAAAGAATGTCGAATTCAAGCTAATGGCGATTGTTCAGAAAATGGAAACTGTGTGACCAATGGACAATGCATAGAGAAAATGTGTCAGTGTTCAGAATATTCAACGATCACTTCGGATAACTTCTGCCACCTCAATGAGAATCAACCATGCGATAACGATAATAACCTTTGTAGTCACGAATTAGGTCTCATTTGCGAGTTAAATTATTGCAGATGTCCAGAAGGTCAAATCTGGGAGTATTCAGAGACGGCAAAACTGACGAGATGTGTTGCGCTGGTGTCCGGAAATTGTTCGGATTCAGTTTCATTTTGCACGACGAATGCTACTTGCACAATGGCGGGGATTTGCGAGTGTGTAGATGGATTTACGGCGACACCGATTCATGCTAGTCGTCCAGAACTGAACAGGCGATGTCTGCGAGCTCACAACCAAACATGTGATGACAAACATCTTTGTAATCCGTACGATTTCTTGACATGTTCTGAAAATGGGAAATGCGGATGCAAATTACCACTGCAGCAGACTTATGATTCAGAGGTTGGAAAATGCTTGAGCGTGTCGGAAGGATTTTGTGGAAAGTTGGATGAAAATGATTTCAATCAAAGTTGCGCAAAACATTCAAAATGTTTTCCGGATTTACAAGGTATTTTCAGATGTGTTTGCGATGAGACAGGAATTGCCGTTGGGGCGCCATGTCCTGCTCCCAAAGTTGAGGAAAACAAAGGTGTTAGGACATGCGGTGTTTCTGTCATTCTGTTATTAATAGTTTCATTTATTTACCTTGTAGTGCAAACCTAGATGTTTAACTTTACTGAATTAATTTTGTTTAGTATTTCTACAGCAAGGATTCATTCATCATGGTATTATGTCAGAAATTCAAGATTTGGAATTATTTTAGGAAATGCCATCTGTTTAATTTGAAAATGCTGATATTTTTTGTTTGATTTACTTTGTATAAATTCGATAGGTTGTTAATTTAAAAGTGTGTCTTATTACATTACTAGTGTGTACAAATTGTAATGATTGTATATTCAACGTATTCAAATAAAATTATATCTGAACTACGTGCATGTGTATTTATTTATCACCGCATATCTCTTTCCGAAATTCACTCGAATTAACCTTGGAGATTTTGCCAGCGGCAACACATGTAATGTTGATGTATACAGTAAATTGCAGATGTGAAAGAAACCTGCCTGGCAAATATTATCTTTTGACGATAGTTAGTACTCAAATTCATACTACATGTACCCATTTACCGGTGAATGGTTACCAGTTTAACTAATCTGTGTTCCATGACCGTCTCCAAGTATATTCAACAATATTCAACAATGCATATTGTAGTATGTAGTTCGTACAAATCCTGAAGTGATTTTCAATTTTCTTTGAACAAATATTTTAATAGTTTTTAGTCTCATTTAGTTAAAGAATATTTAAAAAATCTTAAAATCTTCTACGTCATGATTATAGAAAGAAACAAAAGTATTTCTATTGTAATGGTCACCGCTTCCAGTGGATTGGCTAATTTGGGAGTCCTTTCTGTTTCACTTTATATGCTCTAATGTGTTGATAAGTAGATACAGCTGTGTCCAATCAATCGGGATTGAAGGAATTTGGAAATTCAAACAATTTATGCCATGTTCAGTTTGGTTCAGTTGAATCTTTGAATAAGTAATTCAGTTCATAACTTAAAAGTACGTTCAATACACGATTTAATCGTTTCTCCGGAAATGCTCAAGTTTGAAGTGTAATCATTTGAATGTTAATCAAGTTTTTTGATTTTAATAATGCATGAAGCAATGTAGTAAACCTTCGCACATTTTATTTTTGGCATATTCAATCATCATAACTGTAAATGGATTTGTTGCCTGGTCCGAAACTTTCCGTCCTGCCTTTTATG
Organism: Protaphorura armata; assembly: GCA_034700305.1. Taxonomy (NCBI): domain Eukaryota; kingdom Metazoa; phylum Arthropoda; class Collembola; order Poduromorpha; family Onychiuridae; genus Protaphorura; species Protaphorura armata. The sequence goes on from JAQIXO010000052.1 coordinate 49,164, forward strand.
GGTTCAACGACATCTTTTCTATCAGTTTTTGCAAATGTTGAAATTTAAGGTCAGTCACAACGATGTTCTCAATTCGATACATGCCGAGACTTGGTGAAACTACTCAAATGTATGCCAGAATGCATGCATGGCTTAGAAGGATTTCCGATGGCGAGAAAAGGTTATTAATCGTCGTGAAATAATGGTGTTACTGATCCAACCACAACTAAAAAAGTATTTACATTTTTAATTCATGGCAAGTATAAATCACTCAATTCAAGAATTCAACGTGCAATTTTTGTGTCAATTTAGACCATACTCTACTATGTATGTGGAAGATTTAATTGTTGGGAGCTGGGAGGATTGGGATATGCCATTCTTGTGATGCCAATATTCATTTTTTTTAAAAGAACCATTTAAAAAATGTTTGAATATCTTGAAGTTTGTTAGTTAAGTTTGATTAAGATTGTTAAGTTTAAAATAAATTAAACCCCTAACACATTAATCTGATACGCGAAGGTGTACCACATGGACACTATACTAGCCAGGAATTTCATAGTCATATTTGTGCTTCCACAGTAGACTTGTGCCTTGATTTATCGGAGTTCTGAACATATAACAACACAATAACTCACGCTTATATTTTAGTGCGTTTATTTTAGTGCTAATGAAAAGTAAAGTAAGTTTACAATTTCGAGTTCACGTTAAGTGTGGAAATGCATTTAATGTGTTTTAGTCCGGAGAAGAGTGACCTGTCATATTAGAATTGCGTGTGTTGTTTATTGATATCTGCAATAAAAATAATATGAATCAGTACAAGATAAATAAAATCACTTCTCTGAGTATAATCTGAATAACACTGAAAGAGTGAAATTAATTTTTGAATTTAGTTTAAACATTATTCACTGATTAAGACACTGCATGCATTTCATAGCGACATTGAGGATAAACATGTTGTACAGAAAGGAGTTCACTAAAGGGGATTTTGAGAAAATCTATTTACGAATTACTGTGAGATAAAATTACAAGATAGAAAAATTGGATGCCTTACTTCCGACATATATGATTTTTGGAACTGGTCTGCAGGGACCATCATCGCATTTTAAACCCATCGTGCACACATAACCTTCACGAACTTTTATCGTTGCACAAGTTAAAGTGGAATCTGTAAGAAATTACAATTTGAGCTTAAAACATACGGTAATATATTTTTTAAACAAAGTGTCAAACCTGTTTTCTTGTAGCAATGGTATGTCCAATATGGTGGACAAGGAGGTGCAAAACATTGTCGAACGGATCCAAGTATAAATATAGACTTCGGTGGGCAATAATTTTTTGATTTCGGTTTCAAGCTATGGTTCTGAACTGCGAAAGAAAGACTTTGATAACATAATGGAAATTCATTGAATGATATGGTCGAAGATTCATATTTTTTAATGAGAATTAGTACAAATAATCAAATTCCGCTAAATGAGTTTCAGTCGGGGATAAATTACATTTTTGTAACTTGCAGCAACTTTAATGTGACGGAGCGTCAAGGACCACGTATACAACTAAACAGTGCTACCACCGAAGAATTAATATTGAAATTGTTTGAATTCTATCTTTTCCCAATATAATCCTACCAGATTCAGAGTATTCATCCGAGGGCACACATTCCGATAATAATGGATTTCCGAATGAATGGCGACAGTTTGGATCATTGACAGTAGTTCCAGAACAAGTTCTCTCCCAAGTTACACAAACTTGATCTTCAGGACAAATTCGTCGTCCGCCCCAGCAAATGTTATATCCGTCCGCGGGTCCTGATAAATAGTGTTGACTGATTTATTGATGAATTACGATATATTTCAATCTGTCCAGCCTACTGTTTTCACAACTTACATTCGCTCTTGCACAATAATAAGAGATTAATTAATCGAATTAATACCTCCAAGCACGTAACATGCGTTCAGAATGCACCACAAAATTCCAATTACAATTTTTAGCTGGTTTGCCTTTGAACCTGTACCTCCCATAATTGACAATTAAGAAATTATTTTCTGGTTGTGTTCAGCTGTGGTGCGATGGGTGAAATATGACTTTCTTATAAAGCACTGTGTGTTGTATGCTCTCCTTAGCGAAATTAATTTTTTATTCACACTCAAATGTCGTATGTACTTTTATTCATTCGAGCAACTCGCTCGTGCGATCCAGATTTTATTGTAATTTATTGTATTGTGTGCAAATTCAGTTGGAGTGTTGTCAAAGTTTACGTTGTAGTTGTAACCCATTTTATTCAACATGGTACGGATTTTCCAGTAAATTGGAGTCAGGGCTTATAATCTTTGTTTGGATCATCGTATATGGAGAGAATGGAATCACGATATTATCTAACAATTTCCACTTCGACACCAGAAACATTGAGTTCTTATATTTGAACTAGATTTAACCGATGTCACCATGAGTCCAAAATTTACAAGGTTTCTCATCTGCTGATACGACTATTCCGTTTTCGTTACGCTCGGCGCTCGCGCTCGCTCGTAAGCTCTTGTCTCGTTGTAATTAAGAGATTGAAACAATTATTCACTCTCATTAATTCCAACTTGGAATTCCTAGGAATCCAGAAGCAAGTTTTACGGTATTCATGTGTGAAATTTCCTCAATAATAACATACGGCTAAGTTTCACTACTGTGAGTTGTCTTAATTAAAAATACCTTACCTGAGCCGATAGGAATGCTGGATTGGATTATTAGTGCATCGTCCTGTGCGACGTGTGATACTATGTATATTTTTTACGCCTTACGCTTTAGATCGTCCAACTCATTTCTAATTCTCAAGAATATATTTCTAAACTCGGGGTGTCACTTTGAAGTAGACGAAAGTGACATGAAGAGAAAACGTCTTAAGAAATTGAATATAAGTTGACACATCCACTTAAGAACAAATTGAGGGAGGAACAAGCAAATTATATTGGAGTTGAAGTGAGCTTGAGAATTCAATTAGTCCGAACATGGTACAGAAGCGGAACTCGTTTCTAATTTAATAAAGAGCGTTTAGTTTGGAAAAGTACGTGTTTCGGAGTTACCCAAATAATACTAGTTCTACTGTGACAAAATATTATTCCGGGAATAGTCCAAATGTACAATCCATGGCACATATTTTTATTCCTGGCATTACAACTTCTCAGTAATTATTTTCAAGAAAATGTCGCCACTTTAGTGCCATTTTCTCAGAACAGAACTGTCCAGTTGAAATCTGCTACGGAATTATCTCCAGAAACTATTCTCGAATTTACTTTAAACTACATTCCAGTTCAAATCGATGTCCAGTTTCAAGAATTTTCATCAAATAAAACGAATCTGAACAAAGGATTAACTGAACCTTCAATTTGGTACTTCCTCCCAAATGTCCCAAACCATGAAAACGAAAGCCTTTTTCATCTATGCGAAGACAACCCGAAAGATCTCTGGTATTTCACAAAAATTCACTGTAAATACTACCATATGTTTCGCTCCATTTTGTCTCAGATATTCAACACGACATTCCAGCCAGTATTTCTAAATTCGACCTCATCTGTTCTTCAATTTGAAGGGCATCTTAAAATCTGGAAAGAATACGCCAGACCAGATAATACTTCTTTTCTACCTGGAGAAGAAATTGTTTTAAATGATATTTGGTACAGTAAATTTCTTTACTGCACGATTGATCGTGTTTTCGAGAAACCAAATTTGACATATTTCTCCAAACCATTTGATTCGGTCATTTGGATTTGCATTTTTGGAACTATCTTCGCTATTGCACTGGTTCATCGAGACATCCGTCTTGGATTCGATGCTGCCTTCATATTTCTCTTACAACCACCTCAGAAACTAAAGAAATGGTCACGATTTCTATTTCCCTTGTCAATTTTTTTCATTATAATTAGTTTGTGTTATCAGTGCATTCTAACGACAGACATTCTTACCACTTCGACCAAAAATTGTGACGACGAATAAGGAACTCTTTGCAGACGGTAGGAAATATCTTTTACGCCCAGGAGCTGGGGATCTTGCTATCGAAAACTATATTCAGTTTATTAGCAAAATATTAACAAGACAGCATATCCCATTTTCTAGGGAACATTTTTATGTGGATCATGATTATGGCCACAAGCCATCTCTTCAACATTTGGCTGACCGTGACGGTGTTGAAATATTTATGGAGGCCGCCGCTACAAAAAAAGTCAAAAGAAAACTTCCATTGAAGAATGTCAACTTTTCTTGCTACGCCATGGATGAAATACTCGAAGAATTTCGTGATACTTTGACAATACGTAGCGATGACTCTGGAGAGATTTATCGAACCATGTTATTTCTGAGTTCTTCCGGGATTACTGATTTTTGGTATAAACAATTGGATTTGTTCGTCCCTACATACGAAGCTTGGTGGCCAGTGAGTCAGAGTCGTGAGGTGAAGGTCTCAAATTCTGATGGTTTCGAAAAAGGTTTACCATTATTGGATTCTCCGATTCAAATCGTTTTCTTACTTTACATCATTTTGTCCATGTTCAGCTCTGGTGTATTTCTGGTGGAACGTTTTCTCGCCAATCGACTGAAACAGTTTTATAGAAAATGTTTAAGAACTAATAAAGTTCATCTCATAAATAGAAAAGTTTCTGAGACTGTGTCAATCGAAGTACACACGATGGATGACAAATGACAACCGACCAAACTCGACCTTTCATAATCTTGAAAGAAAAAACCATAATATTAAACAAATCAGAGTCGGAAACTCGCGTTGCGCAAATTGTAAATGAATGTCGTTGAATGTCTGTTAAAAAAATGTAGTTATTTGCACAATTTGCAGGGACGGACTGGCAAATTAGGGGCGCCGGTGGCGTCTACCATTTAGGGCAAACGCAAGGGGCGCCGTAATTGTCTCCATGCCCGTAATGTTAAACTCTTCAGGGGCGCGGTTGGCGATCGCCACAACGCCACAATGGCCAGTCCGGCCCTGGTTATTTGCGTAGTTATACAAACTTTATATTATTTCTGTATTTTAGCTATCCCTACGAATACATGCATTTAATATGTACATGTATACGACGCGTGTCTGATATGTGTCCATTTAATAACCAAATAAATACAGAAGTAAAATTCTGACACAAATAAATATTTGAAGACTTGTGGATTCTTTTTAGCAATCACAAGTGGAACCCGATTTCAGATATAACGATAATGATTTTAGTTTTTTTTAAAAAAAAAATTCTTGAGGGTAATTCATCGGTCATAAAAAAAAATCACTTTGTCGAGAAGTTTAAAGTCGTTTAGATAATTTTACTCTTTTGTCATGTTGTCAATGAAGTCAATTCAAATCCACCCAGCCATAGGCATGTTCAAAAACGAAATCTCATGCATTTACGAAATATACTATAAAAATAACTTCGTCCATTCACTCTTCCTCTAAAGGAAAATAAACGTCTCGTGGATGAGTTTTCCGTTTGTGCCCGAAAATGATCTTGGACTTTTACATCAATTATGATATTAAGAAGAGAGTTGTACTAAAAAGTGGAGCAAACCCTTTTGGAATGATTTTTGTGTCCTATATAGTGGAATAGGTACACGAACATTGTTTTCATTTGAGTGAAAAGTTTGAAGATTTCCATGACAGAAGGACAATGAATTGTAAAAGGGTCCTAAGGGTTTGTCACAAAGGCGGATCCATCATTCACCGCAATTTTAACTGTACTTCCCTTTCGCATGTAACGGAAAATCCGTTCAAAATAGTTGAGGTCCGAGGGAGAAGATGTGGATTGGTGACAAATTCTTACCCCTTACTTGTGTGACCTATTATATAAAAGTCTTTCATCAAATCTGTGCAGTGCAGTGTTTCGTGGGTGCACTCCGTTTGAACAAGATTTAGGAATTCAGCTAAGTCGTCAGCCTACGGGGAGAATCAAAGCACCCAATACTTGAATGGCGAATTACAAGGTAAATTAAATAGTAAAAACTCAGACATTATACAAATATCACGGACTCAATAGAATCATTTAGAATCAGGGGCGTAGCTACGATTTTTGCGCCCTGGTGAATCTTAATTTTGCGCCCTTAATTTGGCAATGTGAAATCAGCAA
>JAQIXO010000053.1:0-54607 GCA_034700305.1 Protaphorura armata
ATGTGATGGGCACGATCAGCATTAGAATTCGGCTCAAAACCATGGACATATTGAGTTCCAAGGGACGCAATATTCTTGGCTGTACATATGTAATCGTCATGCTAAAAAAAAATACAATTTTTTTTACACGAAATAAATGCCCCTATTGTTTTTATACATTTTGTACATTTAATTTTGGTTACCTTAGTGGGTCGGACACCAGGCATATGAACTTCTACATAGTCTGTATCAATGGTCGGGTCATGGGTCAAGGAATTGGAATTGTTTTCTTGGAGAGTCACGTAATCACATAACAGGAACAGGATTAGGATGACGAGGACTCCTCCTGAGTTAAAAAATCCACTCGTCCTCAACAACACCATCTTCTTCCTATAAAAACTGTCTGTCAAACATCAAAACTGATTTTATTCTATTATTCAATCTTATTTTTATTATGGAATTGACTCCTATGTATTTAGTTGAACTGGATCCAAACCACTTACCACAATTAATCAGTTTTCAATACTTGATTATCCTCAAACATCTGTCTAATCTGTGAGTAAAGTAAAGGAGGAGAACAGAATTATAAATTAAATTCTACTCCAAGAATTTTACTTTGGGAATGATTCAAATGTGTCCGCTATTGAGTCACATAGGGACAACCAGGAGGGATATCTTAAATTTTGACGCAACAGGTGGTGGGAAAACTTGGGCCAATTCCTTACTGAATTTTGTCGAAGGACTTGAACTCGTAGTCGTAGTCGTAGTGAACAGACCTGGACCAATTACAATTACATTTTTGTAATTTGTAATTAAATTACAAAATTACAATTGTAAGTAATTGTAATAGTAATTAATTACATCGAAACTTTTTCGTGTAGTTGTAATTAATTACATTCATAAAATCTGATGTAATTTGTAATTGTAATTAAATTACAAGCGTAAATTATCCATGTAATTGTAATTGTAATTTGTAGTTTGTAATTGAAATGTCAATTACTTTTTCCCTGAATTTTTCTGTATTTACATTAGGTAGCGAAGACAATGAAATGTGCTGAATAAAGGATTATAGGAGAAAACCTATAATTTCAGTCATTCGGTCGACGTTCGTTCGAGAACTTAACAGTTAACACTACTGATTACACCTTTACACCATTTCACCGGAATAAAATTAGTTCGCAGTGCTAAGAATGAGAATGAAGGTCACTATCTGCTCCGCTTTCAAACGTACAGCTTCACATAAATCCATCGTTGAAGAAATTGTTTGCAATACCAAATACTACTTAGGACTCTTTAGTGTCCCGTGCCGTGTCCGTGGAATAACTTTGTCTACAAAAAGACGTAAAATGACTGACGAAAATATTGAGGAGTTTTTAATCGGAAAATGAAGTAAAATTAAGCATACTTGAAAATTATTACGAAAATTCATAGGAACAAAATTGAGCATATTTTTTTAAAAAGTAATCGACGATGTAATTGTAATTGTAATTGTAATTATAATTGTAATTCATTACATATAGTCAAAAGTAATTGCAATTGTAATTGCAGTTAATTACATTCAGAAAATGGGAAGTAAATTACATGTACATATCCATTGATTGTATTTTGTAATCAGTAAAGTAATCGGCCCAATGACAATGATAATATGATAATGATAGTCACGACATTCCACATCGTCTGCAAGGTCTAGGAATCAAGACCTCATTACATTGCAGCGAAACGGCAAGGGCAGACACACGGACCCGTATAATTTCTTCTGGCCGTATTCCCCCTCCATGGACGAAATGGATAAAAAAAATTCCCACGGTTATTTTGGCGCAATTTCTCCTTCACTTTTTGGAACGAACGAACAGAATGGACTGAGGACTTTTTTTCGCTCTTCTCTTCATTGTGTTCCTGGGCGTCTGTTGTGGAACTTGCTTTTGTGATTGTGCTGAAAAAATATATTAAAGTTTTCATCCGTCCATCCTTCATTAACGTAACGTACTCGTACTCCTGTCTAACTCTCAACTAATTAATTATCAATTAATTATTTCTGAGAAGTCCGTGGAATCCGAGAAGAAAAAATAATGACGGCGAATGGGGATATTGAGATTAACATGGAGGAGGGTGGTGAAGGGGACTTCAACTTGAACGTGTCTTTGTCCGGTAAGTTTTTGTCAATTTTTTTCTTAATTAACTAATTAGATATACTGCACAGATTTTGTATTGTCACTTATTAAAATTAAAATTAATTAATTAATTAATTAATTAATATTCCTTCCATCAACGTCAACGTACTACGTTTATAATTTAATTCCGGATTTACGGTATTCGTGAATAATGATGTGCTAAAATTAGTTAAATTATTTTTTTTAAGAAACATAGAAATAAATAGTGCCGTTGACTTTGTTGACGTACCCCTAGTAGTAGGAAGGAACAAGACATGACATGAGAGTCCTCCTATATATCAAATGTATAAAAATATAAGGAAAGGACATAATACTACGTCTCAGATTTGAGTTGAGTTTAATGACCTCTGACCTCTGACTCAGACGCATGATAAATTATAAATTGAATCATCAGGTGCTAACATGAAGGAAAATGTGCGCATTTAAATTGGACGTTTTATTATCATTAATAACACTTTTCAACAAAACAAAACAATAAAACATTTAGGGGTGTAAGCAAAAACAACAGCATTTTACAAAAAAAAATTATATGTAGGTAGGTAGTGAGTGAACTTTAATTTGTGCGCATAATAATTATGAGATCCTGAGCTGAAAAATAATCAACAACAACGCAACGGCTCAACATACCCACATACCCACCCACATTTATTCATTATTTATTTACTCAATATTGAGCTAATGAGCTAAAGCTGGAGTTCCCTTTATTTGGTTTCCCTCCATTTTTTGAGAGTTGAATTGAAACAAAGAAATCAAGACAGGCATAGGCAAATATTTGTTAGTTATTCCATTAGTCATGCATTTAGTTTTATAATGATACAAAAACTACGTATATAAGTTCTAATGGAAAACCACAAACGGGTCTCCGAAGTGGAGTAAAACAAAATGTAGATTTATTATCTGTATGACATTGCCAATGCAATGCATGCCAAGCCAACCGTCAAGTGTCAACCATGCCTTGATGCCTCGTATTATATCTGTGTAATGCGTAGTGTAATCTCTACTGTAATGTGGATGAGAATACGTAGTACTCCAAAGAAATTTTTACACGAAATGTGGTTTCTTTTCCCCAACCTTGTCCAACTTTTCTTGCACTCTTGTAGGGATTTTTTGTCTTAAATTAGGCGTTGGTTGTATTTTGAATGGCTTTATTTTAATTTATATTGCAGAGACAGAGACATCGAAGGGAGGATTGAAATATGAAGTCATTCTAGGGGAATCCAAAGTCGTGACCCCACCGCGAGGAACTTCACCTGCACTGACCAATGTCAAACCTGTCATTTCAGCTGAGCTCATTGAACTCAAAATAAATGCTGCAGCAGAGAGACGTCAGGTTGGTCAAGAAATCCAATTAATTAATATATTTAAATTTGTATGAAGTCAATGCCAACCAGTGCAGTGCGCAATTTTGTAGAACTGATTTGAACGGAATGGAATGTTTATTCTCTTTTCTAGTCAATGGAAGCTGAGAGACTCGCGGCCTTGGCATTAAAATTTCGTAAGGTGGAAGAGGTGGCTAAAAAGAAGGATGATGGTTTGGCCAATTTCATTAATTCTACAAAGGAGAATTTAGAGCACAAAATGGAGGCTACCATTGGAAACCGAGAGTCTCGTATTGCTGATCTTAAGACCAAACTCAGTAGTCATGTAAGTCCTTCCGTGTAGAAAGTAGAAAATAGAAAGAAACAAGTGCTTTCGAGATCTGTCTACAGATTATAATTACATATTATTATTTTTTGTAGCATGTTGGACGTCTACAAGAGGTGCGACAAAATTTGACTGAGCATGAGGAAAAGATAAAGCAAGAATTGGAAGCTAAATTGGAGACGGCTGAAAAGAACCGTGAGAAAATGATTCAAGAAAAATTGGAGACTCTTAAAAAACACGTGAGTAAAATTTTCTTTCGGTTCTGGTCTAGTCGTATGAATCTACTTTTATGAACTATGTTTTGTTTACTATTTTTTATCCTTTGTATTTTGCAGGATGAGCACGTTGAAATGATTCGTAACAAAAGGAATTCAATGTGTGATCAAAAGACGAATGTTGTTGAAGAGGATCCAAATTCAGGGAAATGATTGTGTTCGTACGTACTCTACAAAAGAAAAACTATGAAGCCATACGAAAAATTAACTGCCGGTTTTTTGTAATTCTTGTACTTAAATAATTCCAATACTATTGTATCTCATCAATTTCTATTTGAATGTCCAAATATGTAGTCCTATTTCAAACTATTAATTTATAATGTATAGAGTAGTAGTTAGTGTCCAATATGGTCATTGAGCTTAATTGCCAATTATTACCAAACAGTTCAAAAATTGATTGCTCAAATAGCTCTTGAGTCTTTCTTACTCTATTTTCAATTCAATGCTCAATTTCAGTATGATATTTTAAATATGTACAAGAGTAGTATAAAATTAATTAAACACTCGTCATCTTTGCTATAGAGTATCTAAAAATTTTGTACGTTTATACATGATTACGCAAGCAAAGCAAAATATGCATCTTAAATTGTCTATCTTCTTGAGAAATATGAATCCAAATTAAAATACAAAATCATAATTTGAATATAAATTATTTTAAATTGCTGTAGGTAATTCTACTGTACTTAATACGTTTCCTTATTTATTTTGATGAGAAATAAATTAATATGATTCTTATGCAATATGCAATGTAATATTATTTCTTTAGTTGGAAGTTCTGCTCTATTTTTCTATACATAAATATTGGCTCCTGATATAAATAGTTTACTTTTTACATTTAAAATAATTTCTAGTAAGAGACTTATTGAACAGATCGTGTAGCCTAAAATTATGATAAATTCTGGGAAGACTACATCTGTGTTATCAAAGGATTTGAATGCATTTCTCTTTGGACAAACAGGTCTCATTAGATTGTTCACTTTTTGACGACGTTTGATATGAAGATCCCATAGTCCAAATTCCCTCATTCTGAGTCGTCTAAATTTTGAATGAAAAAAAAGTTCAAAATAAAAATTCAATTTAAAAAATCGGTGGTCCCTCAAGACAGGTTTAATTGGAATTTGAAACTTACGCTAAATTAAAATGATCCATGTACGGAGAGTCAGGTCTAGAAATCGGTGATTGTTGAACCGTGTACTCTGGAATAGGAATGTCACGTAAAACTTTACATAGTGTTTTCCCATTGTCTTTGTCAATATAAATCCGTCCGAGTTGTTCATACACATTTTCCTCTGTCATAAAAACATAGTGTTTATTTTCCAAGACAAAATTGACCCCAGTCTTTATTCCATGTACTTCTCCTTTCGTTGGGTGTAAACCTGTGAATATTTTATCTGCCAAAGAATTCTTGATGTAGTCACCGGCCTATAAATCATTCATTCTTTGTATTTACAATTACATTTGTTTACAATTTTCATAGTTGTGTACAGGGCGGTTCATAATTTTGCTTTGTCAACCGAAACTTTAATTTCTATTTTCAAACTCGCAAGTTTTTTTATGAACCACCCTGTACACTATAACGTACCTCTTTTGCAGCACGAAGGAAGGAGTCATTTGTGATTCCAAATGTAAATCTTTTTTCAAATAGTTCTTGAAGACTCCAAACTTTTTCCTTTTTAGTTGACAAGGAAGAAATCAATGAGCCAGAATAAGTTGCGTAAAGAATAATCACAAAAATTGAGCCCGTGAACATGAGAACTCGAAGTGAATTTTGAACAGCAGTTGTCTGAGTACCTATAATTTTAAATATTGAATAGAAAATCCCAAAACTTAATGATGAATGGCTATATAGGCTATGGCTACTTGGGTAGAATTCTAGAATGCAAAAAATTCGATACTTATTTCGTTTGTGTAAAAAAATTTACAAATGAGAATGACCTTGTAGTGTGAAACACGAGATAGCCCACCAAAGGGAATCTGCAATTCTGTTGGACATCAAAGCGTGACATACGACAAGAATTCCAAGGGTCGCGAATGCCAGGATCCAAGCTTCCAAACGAAAAGGTTTGACATGTAGAAAATTAGACATGTCTATTGAACTAACTTCCTCAGGGTTAGCGTAATAAGCCATCACTCTGAAATTTAATAACAATTGTTTAGCAAAAGATTTCATTCTAAAGTTTTTTTTTAATTAATTATGTACTTCAAAAATTACTTTTCAGTGTAGGTCGGTGTTGAAGAAAAACGAAAATCCTTTGCTGTACTTTTCAGCATGGCCGTCGCGCTGAGCCCAAAATCCACAATCCCTGAATCAACATTTTGTGCCAAAATATGCCAATCCTTGTACGAACGAATTATCGTACTTGAGGAGTGAAGTAATTAAATATACATAAATATAATTATTCAATATTAAGCCTGAGAATTAAAAGAATGTAAAATATTTTTGCAATACCTGAAATTTAAGAAATCTTGCATGTACGAAAATATTTCATAAGTTCCAGTCTGACTTTTGCTAAGCAACATAGCTCCTGTTCTTGAAAATAACTCCCAAGGTTTCTATTCAGAATTTTTCATTTATTAATTCCATGGAATCCCAAGCTACCATACAGTTGCCACATTCCGAATAGATAGCGCGATGGCGGCCCGAACGACTATTTCGGATGCATTCGGCAGGTTGAAAGGATGGGACGGCTGCGCTCGGGTCGGCCATCGCGCTATCGGAACGAGGCAACTGTAAATTAAGTAATTCAAATGCAATGTCCTCCATAAAATTACCACATGTCCTGCAGAAATTAGCCCTTGCTGATAATTCTTTCTTCTCCAGAGTATTGAAGACTGCAGTCCAGCTAGTCCAGCACTACCGCCATCCATAGAAATCTTACGGGAAATTATTTCCCCGAATAAATTATAAATCTCATAAATCTCATCTTGAGTCACAAAATAAAAACAGGAGTTGAGTCCTAAAAATCGTTTCACTAAAATCGTATTATTTCTTGTATTTAATTCATTCAGGAATTTGATTAATTTTGACATAGATGAGGCCGTTGCTGTTCCATTCCCCCATTTTTTATTTGTGTCACTCGTTGACCAAATCATACAAATGCTTGCGCACGCGCAGGCGGAAGTGGGCGCGCGCTCAGGTCCGTTCTTATTAGCACTATCACCACCACTGGCATTTATTTTTATGTTATCATTTGTCACAGTCACAAGATCAAGAAAACTGTTTAATTCCTGAATTCCAAAATTTTCAAATCGAAACATTTCAAAAATCAAGATGGTAGACTTTCCGTGTATTTGAAGTTCAACCTTTTGATTATAAACTGCAATAGAAGTCTGATAATCTTTGGTGATATTTTGAAAAGCCAGCAGGCGGTCGCGGTTGGATCTGATTCCCAACTCGGTAAAAATTAAAATATCCGAGTGTTGTTGAAATTCTCCAAATTGGAGAAGGGTCAGCAATGACAGAATCATGATTTTGGCACTTGGCAGAATTTCTCAAGTTATGGATGGTCGTAGGTACTGAATTGCTGATTTTTCTACGGTTGTACGGGTCGAGGGCACTCGCAAACACAATCAATATTTTTAACCAATTCTGAATTTTACATATGCGAGGATTTAACTTGCTTCCTCGTGAACCAAAAAAAAAATTCCGTGAAAATTTCTGTTGTGGAGATAATAATATAGAATCAAGGAGTGAAATGAAAAACGCGTCCGTTCCCCACACGTACAGGGCAGAACATGAATTATTTTCTGAGAAATTGCTTTCGATTATTACTAAACTTGTCCCCGTCCGATTCCAATCCTTAATTCACTACAATTTTCACATCGACAATGAAAGTTTTGACAGGAAGAGAAACTTTTGCATTCGAATTCGAGTCATAAGCTCTCATGCTCCATCATCCATAATATACAGTTACTACGACCATAGCTATAGCTTTGACAATTTTGTCTTATTATTTTTTATCATTTTAGTGACTGCATGTACATACACAAAAATGTTGACATTCAAATTACTTGTAAACAGTAGAGACATTTGTTTTCATAGTAGGAAATAGGTCAGGCATATAGCTCAATATTTTGGTTTCTGAGTTATGGCCCTTTTAGAATTGTTTTACCAATAATACATTGAGATGAGTAAAAAAAAATAGTCTCTGTCAGACCAAATAATGCTTAGTCTTTTAGAACACAACACCTGAACGCCTTTTTGTTATTCATTCATCATAAGAAAAGAAAAGGAATGCATGGAATGTTAGTGCAGTGCAGATATTCCTTGTCAACACTCAACACTATAAAATGCAAAATAAGTACCATGATACAGTAATATTAGGTATAGGTAGAAATATTTTATTTTGGATTGACTTTTACTTTTTCTGTCAAACCTGTCTACCTGTCTTCTGGATAAAGAAGAATGCACTTACGATTTTCCTTTTCTCACCATGCCATGCATGTATTCTGTCATTCTGATTCCTAACGTATTCTGATTCTGACGTTCATCCATGTCAAAACCAAAATCCTTGGTTGAATGGGCGTCAATTTAATATCCGGAAATTGTTTTCGATTCGTCATCTCAACAGTCAACGCATTGTAAGGGAATGAAAATTGACAACAATTGAAACATTTTACTGTAACGTCGACTTTGAGGGTTGAATATGAAGTAGGTAACCAATTCTTTTTGTAGTAGTTTATTTCGTAAGGGTTTTTTCATACACTGCACTCTCTACTCTACCTTGAAAATTAGGGAAAATTTGCCCAAGTCCTGGTAATGGTAACACATTATACTTAATAAATTATAATAAACTATTTCAAATTTTTTTTATTATTGCACGTATATTTTGGCCATTAAGAACGTCAATACGGACTGGAACTGTATCACGTGTATTTTTATAATATCATACAATGTAAAACATGGCGATTAGTTCAAAATAGTTAATTAATAAATCTGGACATCTGAATGGCGACGGCGGCCCCATCTCTCCGCCCATGTTACAAATTGTGTAATTCAATATGAGAGTTGATTTCAGCCAAACTGTAATGAGATGGAAATCTCATTCCACAAAAACGACAGCGTGGTAAAGATGGACGACGTCTGGGTGATGAGTCTGACCCTGACCCTGACCCTGAGGCAGAATTATTTCTTATCGATGGTCCGGGCGGTGGGGACAGTTGTCTTTGTCGACCACTTGCACTACTCCCAGCCGTCGCCATTGTACGGAGATTTGACCTTGACACTGGACGAGACTGAGGCTCCTGGTTGTACTTGCTTGAACTAATCATAGGGAGATCAGACGATGTCATTTCATTCGACTGTCCTTGCATTTCGTAGGCTTGATCGTCCGATTGTGACTGTGCCTGTCGGTTTCCACCACCTCGAAGTGATCCGTTCCTGTGGGTCAAAACAAAAATGGTCAAATTATAAAAATGCACGTACATTAAATTAATTAGTAGTTGGCTGGATTTAGATTGTATTTAATTCTACACTCGAATTTCCGTACAATAGACGGACGCCTGCCAAAACTAAAGGAACGAAGAAGTCCTCCGCAGATTGTACACATTTTTAATTGTATATTTAAATAATTATACCGTAATTAATATCCCTAATGAAAGAAGGGAATCAAGGATAGTCGAGAAAATTTTTACAGCAAAAAATCCGGAGCTCGGAACTATTTATTTTATTCATATAGAAATAGAAAACATTATGTGTTTCATTTTAAATTATATTAATTACCGAGTTTGATAAGGAGGTGGAGTTCCACTCCGAGGGCTATTGGAAGAATCTCTGCCACGAGACCGAAGGCGAGGTGATGTGGGAGGAGCCCCAGTACAGAGCATTCTTTGACAACGATCCAAAACAGCCTCAATCACAACATTATTTGCATTCAGCCCTGAACTATGTTTTGCTGTAAGAAACAATGTTAGGAGAAAATATCAGCTAATTGATATTCAACGCAAGGCTCAAGCATCGATAGCGATAGCTGTATTGTATGTTATTTTATTGGTAGAGTATTATCTGGTTTTACCTTCTCTGTCACACAAGGCTTGATCTTGTAAAATATGGAAAACTTCAGGGTTCCGCTGACAAGCGCCCTCTATGAGACAAACCAACGCAAGGATTTCACCTTCTAGGGCAGCATTTCGATTGGCCCGTTCCGTTGAATTCCCCTCTGGTGTTCCACTCTCGGAACTTAATCTTGACTAAACAAAATTTTAAAATGAGTCAAGGGTTTACAATTTTGAAAACTGGCAAACCGTAATAACCAATTTTTTTTTAAAAAAGAAAACTCTCTCAAAATAATCAAAAACATGGATTTTTGGTAACGTACAAAATACATAAAATTATACAAAGACAATTAACCTACCCCAAGCAATGCTTCTCGCGTCCTTGAGTCCAATTGAACAAAAAGATTTTGAATCAATTTTTCTTGTGACCCAATGACAGCCTTCAAAAGTGTTTCTTGAGGGGTCATTCTTTTGACCGGTGTCCTTGCCCTTGCATCCCTTCCCTTAAGATCCAACAAATGATCCCCGCGACAACGATACAAATCCACGATACTCCCTTCAAAATCTGTAATCGACTCATATCCTCGTGCATTCAGTGTGTACAGTAAGTCCGTAAGGAATCGACTCGTTTTTAAATTTTCAGACTGTGATTTCTCCATTCGTTTCTGTAAGGCCTCATTGGAATTTTGTAAGGACTCAATTTGTTTATCATATTCTTCCATCATGTCTGGATTTTTATGAGGACCAGACCCAAATTTTTTTCCTGTGGTTCGGGTGGCCGGAGTTGAACGCTAAAAAAATAAATTCAACCTCTTTATAACGATCTTTCATGCAATGAAGCAGTCTAATGTTATGAAACACCCTGTTTTTACATTTCTATTGGTAGGTGGCACGGTCGTCCTTGTTTTGCTGGTATTGCCCCCTGGTGAAGATTTTGTGTTGACCTCAACCACCGCTGCAGTCGCCAAAATTGGCTCACTTGAAGAAGCCGCCAAATCACCGTTAGTTGACTTGGGCTGTGATTTTACAGTCGTCACAGACATGGAGTCAGTAGGAATCACACTCTCTTGTCCTGGCTCAAGTCCTGCCCCCTTGGACAATTGAAAATTCTCTTTCATTAACCCACGGATTTGTCGAGTCAATTGTTCAACAAGATTTCTCTGAAAAATATTTAGTCAAATTAATGAACATTAATCCTGCATACACAGATTAGTATAAGTATTGCACTTTTGAACCACCCTGTAATTTAATTCCTTACCTTCTGAGTAATAATGCTTTCCAAACATCCATTTTGTCTTTGAAGATTTTTTGTCGTTTGTGTTTGTGTTTTAAGTTTTTTAGAAAACATTTGACATTTTGAACAAACTTCTGGTAATTCAGAGTCCAAGGTGGTTGAATTCAATTCAAAATTTGTGGTTGATTTTTTAATGTTTCTTGCGAATGGGTGTGGGACACGTTCTTTGGACGGCTTTGACTTTGGCATGATGACCGGCATTTTGAGGTCAGCAATTGTAAGGGGTCGCTCGGGCTCACGCTCTAAAATTTTACGGCGGTTAGCCGCTCTAGAACAAAAAAATACATATGCATAGAACCCTTCTAAACTCGAAACGGCTAGGTATAGATTCTAATAATATGACTGACCTCTCTTGTACCACTTTGGCGGCATGAGCTCTCATTTCATCACGTGAGCGTGACGGGGACTTTGGAATTGGATTTATTTCAGAGTCTGACGATGTAAACGGCGTAGTCCCATTGTTGTTCAAATCAATCTGTTCACGTGACCCAGCAGCAGCGATTGTCTGTGGTCGAGTAGTCTGATCAACTTTTGATTTGATTGGTTTATGAGTCGGCTCAATCACAGTCATCCTTTGAGCCTTTTGGTTTTGATTTCCCTGTATGTACAATGTACGCCCACAATTTAACCTAATATTGATTAATATTTTGTACCAAATGATTGTATACAATAAAACTCACGTTTAAATTTGACCTTGACCTTCGATTGACTGGTTTATCCACAACAAAATGTTCCATCGTAAGACCCTCCATATTGCTGCTATTGCTATTACTCTCCAAAAGTTTATGACGAATGAGATCATCCTTTGAACTCCTCCTTCCTGACCTTTCATCTCTCTCTGATCTTTTCATAAGGACTTTTTCACGTCCTCCTCCGATTCCGCTCCCGTTAGGTGGCGGCATCATGGATGAAGGCAATGAATTACCACCACTGCTCCCGCCGCCTCCCCCACGCTTTGACCTCCCACTTGGACTCCGAGACTTAGACTTTCTCATCAATCGTCCACTAGAGGGCGCACTGTGTGGTGCAATTTCACGTCTACTTCGCCAATTCTGTTTGACTGGCAATTCGTAGCCATCATTGTTGTTTGACCTCCCCAGGTCATCGAGTCGATTGCTCCGGGGTCCTATGGGTCAAATCAGTAGCGTTGAGTATAAAATGGCACTTAAGAAAATTTTATCGACAGTCTTACCCTCTGAAATCGTGAAAGTCATACTCCCGTTACTTCGGTTCGATACTCCCAAGGATGACCCAGGAATTGACATGGGACTGCTGCCAATCACAGATGAGTTTGGATACGCTGGGTACGCCTAAATTAATACAATACGTGACCTTAAGAATTTTGGGGAATTTTTCGGATTTTTTTTCTTGAAATTTTGAACCAACCTGCATGACTCTTCTCTGAGGAGTCACGATAGGTGTCATGGCAGGGATGTCACGGTCTCGACTCTCACGACGCCGACGTTCGTCCCGCCCTCCACCGGACATGATTGGACCCAATTTTTCAGAAGAATGAGGATTTGACCTACGCATGTCTATATAGTCTGGTCAGTGTCAGTCAATGTGTATGTATGTATTTATGTATTTTTACTAGTAGAAGTACTAGTAACTAGTAAATGTCGTAAAAAAAACTAAATGAAAAATAAACTGCTAAGTAACTGCACTCAACTCGACTACTCCTGTCACATTACGATTATTATGAAAAATTAATTTCGATAAAAAAATATTCATGTAAACCACGGCCTAACACTTCTGACGTGGAGACGGAGAGAAGGTTGGTCGAGAATATGAATTTGTTGACAATCGGAATGGCAGTGGTGGACAGAACTGTTTCGCGGTCATGGAAACAGAAACGTTACCCAGCCCTACCGAAAATTGTTGAAATTTTTAAAAAAAAATTGAAATAAATTGCAGATGATTAAAAATCCAAATATTAAGAAAATGCATGACAAATTCGAACATAATTACAGCATTTTAAACTGTTGTAATTGGAATTGTAATTGAGAATTCAATTACAATTACGTAATTGTAGGTTAAATTACTTCGAATTTTTCACAATGTAATTGTAATTGTAATTAAATTACATTACTTTTTCCACATGTCATTGTAATTAAAATACTTCGTTTTTCGAATTGTAATTGTAATTGTAATTAAAATACTTCGTTTTTCGAATTGTAATTGTAATTAAAATACATTGTCTCTGTGTAATTTGGTCAAAATTGGATTTTGGCCCAAAAACCATTGCGAAATAGACAAGGTCCATTATTCCTATGTCAATACACAATGAATTCTTCCATCTCATTAACTTTACACAAAACTAATTAATTAGAACCAAAAACATCCTAATTTATTCAAATCGGTCAGCGCATTAGCATTAACAATACAACAAATGGAAACCAGGAGACCCATCCCGATGTCCTATCAAAACAGTGCGGAATACTTAATTAATTCCCTGTAATTAAAATTGCGGTTAGTAAAAAAAAGCCCAATATGTACACACAGCACTGACACAGTGCGGGCATTAATTATTTTTCATTACTTTCTTTTAGTGTTACGTTGCGTTCGTCTCTCGATTGCTCATTAAGCTTAAATTTCATAGTCAGTATTGTAATAATTCAGCAAAATGTGCAAAAAATGGTCAGCCATTTATTTTTATAACGTCCTTATAATTTTTGCAACAATTTTAGGAGTGAGTAACGCTGATACGGACAAGGACACGGACACTCTGATTAGTCAAAGTAAATTACCGCTCACCCTTGACTACACAATGTATTTAGAACCTGGACAGTCTGACTGGTATTACCAAGAGGCAGAACCCGGAGCAGTTTTATTCATTGATATTGAAGTAATCAAAAAAGGGAGTCTAATGAGTTTCAGCGTAGGCATGGATGGAGCCGTCGTCGGTCTAGGAATTAAGGATCCTAACAATGTTGACCTGGTTCCATACAATTGGAGAACCAACGCCACCTATGTAACAGAGTCAGCCATTGGTGGATACTACAGTTTTCAAATTGACAATAAGTACTCCTTGTTCTCGGCCGCCAGGGTTGCCGTTTACATTTCAAGTTATCGGTAAGGATTTTCCAGGGCTAACGGTTTTATTCTTGAATTGGTACCAATGAGGTGACCATCCTTCTCTAGAAATAAAAAAGTGAGTCGGGCAGGAATTGAACCCGGGACATGAACTAAAATTTTCTATATATTTTTGAATACTTTAGGGACGACGACATGGACATTGGAGGAACGAGCCTTGCAGAAGAAATAGAAGAGACTACAAAAAACATTTCAAAAAAGATGACGAGTGAGTGATTTAATTCTAAACCAAAATATTTCAGCCACGTTGAAAAAAAAACCTTAATTTTTTGCAGAAATTGAAAAATCAGTCAAAGCCATGAAATCCTTCCTGTGGTTGTCCAGAAAATTAGAGAAAATGGATTTTGCAATATTGAATGGGAATCAAACCATGGTCACAAATTGGTCAATCATTCAATGTATTGTGATTATCCTGTCTGGAGCACTCCATGTTTTTTTCATTCGACGATTTTTCAAAACACCTTCCACATCTACATCTACGAGAAGGCTGCTGAACTCAAATCAAAATGGTGCATCAAATTTTTACTACCCTTCTTTTAATTAACAGGAAATTCTTTGTTTATTAAACTATTTATATTTATCATGTCAATAAATCCTGTTTACATGCATGGAAAATTATTGAAGCAAAAATTTAGTCCATACGTACAAGTGCGGGCAGGCACTGAAAAAAATATTTATGCTCCGCGTGTATTTCCAAGAACAATAAAACAATTGACTCGTTGGACGGTTCATTTGAAAACAAATAAAAATTTGCACTACAATGGTACATTTTATTACTGCATAAAAATTGGCATGCACGCACTTAAAAATTTCTAACTGGCTGTGCCAGCTGCTCAGCTCTAGCTTTCACATTTGCAAAATTTTCTAACAAAAATACCTTAAACTTTTTTGAGACAATTTTTTTTTGGGACAACAAGCAAAATGTCATATCCAATCAGAATCCGTGTAAAATTAATCGTTGGTTTAATCTGCCTCAGCTTTTTCTACGAACCGACGAGTGTGTCAGGAGCCCGTGGAATTTTTTACTTTGAGTCCAAAGTTGACGTTGAGGCTGGAGTGAAATCTTGTTATTACCACCATTTGACTCCAAAACGTCTTTTCCTGGTTGAATTCTCTACGGTTGAAATTGAAGATGGACGTGTGGGTGAGGTTGGATTTGAAGTGTATGTAAATGATACAGAAGTGGTGCATATTCCAGTTTCAACTACTCATTCCTACGAGGATGAGTCTCTCAAGGGTGGAACTTACCAAGTTTGTTTCAATAATGAAGCAGACACGGTTCACAATAAACACGTCAATTTGTACATTTCATTTTACAAGTAAGTGAACAGGAAATAATATGTTTTATCAGACTGAATATTATGGACTATTTTTTTAAAATAATGGTAAAATCCTTACTAATTATTTTAAGAAAATGGCAAATGTGGCCTGATTTTTAAAAAAAAAGTGAACGTGGGTTAATTTTTTAAAGAAAATGTAAATCTAGCCTAATTCTTTTTACAAAAATGGTGAATCTGAGTTCAATTTTTTTAAAAAGAGTTGAAAATCCGCACTCATTTTTAATAAAATGGTAAATCTGGTGGAATTTTCCCCAAAAAATGGTTACACTGGACACATTTTATTTTAAAAATTGGTAAATGTGGACTCATTTCTTCAAAAAAAATTGTAAATCTGGACTCATTTTTTTTAAAAATTAAAGGATTATAATCTAAAATATATTTTGAACTGAACAGGTACGTTGAGTACGATGAAATGATAGACGAATTCAACGAGTTGGAAGTCCATGCTGAACTATTCAAGGAAATGCTGACGAGTAAATTACACTTACACTACTTACTAATTTTTTTAAAAAAATGCCAAGAAAAATTTTATGCAATAATTAATTATCATTCTTATGTAATTTTAGAAACAGAAGATAACATGAAGAAGATGATTCACATGTCTCATGTGAGCAAGACATTTGAGGCACGTGATTTTGCATTGTTCGAGAGTATCGCGAGTTATGTGTCTTATTGGTCCGCCGTCCATTGTTTCACCATTATGATTTCTGCAGCGGTACAAGTTTATTTCATCCGAAGACTTTTTGATAGTGAACAGACTGGGAAAACTAAATTTTTCTTTTGGCTTACTGAATAAATTAACTTCAAATGGCCGAGCCTAGTTGGACGATGAAATCACGAATAAATTGGTATTAATTATGCAACCGATTCTTCCACCAAACTACTGAAAAATTATGTTTCAAAATCTTGTGAGGATTTCAAATCAGGATCAGGAATTTTGGCGATACGATTATGAATATTTCTAGAGTAAAATGTTTTCAAAATCAAAATTCACATTAATATCCATTGCCTCATACCCAACTAATTAGTACAGTATAAAACCGGTTATTCAATCCACTGCACTGTTCCTGTGCATCAATGCATGAGAAAATGGAGAATATTAATCCCACACTTTACTTGTCTGACAGAGCAGAACACATTTGAAGATGATAACCCTGGAACTGGGTTCTAACTATGGTTATGCATAGCAAGCATTGCATTAATTCATTTTATTTTTTAACCACACTGCTGCTGCGTCTGCACTACTGCTGGAATATACAACACAGTAAAAAACATCAAAGTTAAACTCTTCAGGGTCGTTCGTTACTCGTACATGCACAATATGATAAAAACACTTACTTGGCAAATGTATAGGAAAATTATAACTTCAATATGAAAGGGAAAAACTTTAGATTAGATAAAAGAGCCAGAGTCAGCGTCAAAGTCAACTCATCATCCTGTTTCATTTCATCTTCTATGCAGTCAATTAATTTTTAACTACTGAGAATGTAAACTCCAAAAATTTATTCTAAAATTCCATGTAAATATTTCACTCAATTTTTTAAAATATTAATAGTATAATGACGTACATAAATTTTTCCTGGGCCACTACGATTACGACGACCCTTATAATTTTCTTGTTAAATTTTGTGAGTAATGGCTTAAGTTACACTGAAGTGAATGTGGGATACCCAGCTAGAACAATGGATTATAAAATCCATGTAGACGCTGGAAAAGAAGACTGTGTTCATCAGTACGCTCATGCTGGTGCAGTTTTCTACGTTGATTTTCATGTAATACGTGGTGGGGATGGTCAAGCTAGTTTTATGGTCGTTGACCCCCAAGGTATCATTGTACTCCCTTATGAATGGCAAACAAAGGCCACCTATGAAACGGAGAAGGCAATCGAGGGTTATTACAAGGTCTGCATTGACAATAAACCATCTCAATTCTCAGCAAAACTAGTCAGTGTCTACATGGCCACCTATGAGTAAGTGTTCAAAACTACCTTTGGCTAAAAAGCCGGGAATTTTTAAAAACGGTACAAATTTTGAAAATATTTGAACAGGGCGGCAGGTTGGGATAAATTTGTTGAAGATCTGAATGAAATTAAAGTGGACACAGATGTCTTTGTACAAAGTTTCAATGGTAAGTTTAATTTTTACACAATCATGTGTATCCCACGCTGTAGAAATAATTAATGTGTTTTTTTTAAAAATATTTTCAGCGATTTCTCAAAGAGTGGAAAATGTCATCATCTACCTCCATAATACGAAATCATGGGAAGCTCGAGACTTTGCTCTGCTAAATGAAAATAATTATAATGTTGGGTTCTGGTCTTTTATGCAAATGACAATAATTTTATTGAGTGGATTCTTACATGTGTACTACATTAGACAATTATTTAAGGAAACTCCAAATCATGGGAATTATAAAGTAAGACTCTGAGTCTCATTTTGAATTATGACAATGGAACGATATTTCTGTAAATAATTTAGATGGACAATAAATATGTTTGACATATTTTAAATTAAGTACAGATGAGTCTCTTTTCAAAATCTTGATTTATTAATATTTTCGTGTAGTTAAATTATAATTTTGTGTATAATTTTGTATCAACCCATAAATTGAATTCTTCTTCGATCTGTAGAATTCCTTCAACGTCGCGTCGTTGTCGATTTAGTTAATACTGTGGGATCTCACCCACGTTGAGCCTAAAATATTTTCAAAAGTACATTAATTTTTATCACAAATATTTTCTCCACTAGATGACGGAGTTAATAGACTCCATTTCTATTTTTAAAGAGGTTTTACAATTCAAAGTTTTACGTACGTGATAATGACGACGAAACCGATGAGAAGAAGCCAAATGAGTGGAAATTCCTTGTGCCCATTGTTCTTCTCTGTCGTATTGCCGTCACCTCCCGATCGAAATTCAGTGTCGATTTCGTCATCCCCAGCTCCTTTCGGTGCATTTGGGTCAACCTCGCATCCTACGTGCAATTAATTTAAAAAAATATAATTAATTACTAATTAAATGTCTCAATTTTTAAAATAACCTCGTATGCTCACTTACGTTCAAGTTTATCCTTAGATTTAGGACGTGGAACACATTTGTATCCTTTTCGACAAGGCATGGGTGCATTCACATCACCATTGCAAGAGGCTTCTTTGTCACCCACACACCTTCCATCTTTCGTCGGCAAATAGTTGAGAGGAGCAAAATCAGGGCACTCACACTTCTCAGATGCTTTGTTGCATACAAAATTGAGGGCTCCACCACAAACCCCTTGAGGAGTCCCACCCTGCATTTCTTGATAGGAATTTGACCAACGCTCCAACTCTTCCTTGTATTTTCCGGATTCTGTATCACCGATTTTGATCACGGCTTGAAAAGCTCCCACAGAGGTCTCCCAATCTTCAAAACAACAAAGGTCTCCGAGTTTTGGAATAATTTTTGCACCCAGCGTCGTGGGAGTGATGGCGAGGCACAAGATCAGAATGAGGCACAAGTGGGTGACGACGCCGACGCCACCTGGGCGAGACATGATGAATGAGCAAGATATTTGACCCCGGACGATTTAAATTTTCGGTAGAATTTTTTTAAAAAAAGGTAAACTGTTCGGTACTTGCTTTGCTATCGGTTCCAAAAATTATGACTAAATGAAGTACGAGTTTTTAGTGTCAATTGAGCTTTGGCTTGTTTTCTAATCTTAGACATTTGGTTCCAAACAACCACGGCAGAGGGCAGAAATTTCCATGACAACTTAGCAACGTAAAGTTTAGCCATCTCTCGAGTAAATCGGGTACGGCGTTCTGTGTCTGCATTTTCTGAACCACCCTGTACATTAGCGCAAAATTTACAAGGGAAGGGAATTTACTACGTTCAGTTCAGTCCACGTACGTACACATAATTTTTAAATGTGATAATTGCCGACTTTGTGGTTAAGACTTTAGTGCACGTACGTAAAACCAATTATAAGATAATTAGACGCATTTCTTTCATTTGGTCAAGTGAGTCGGTGTCGGTGTCCCAGCACTTGTCACATTTAGTTTAAACCCCGCAGCTGTGTGACAAACTTAACTTCTAAAATGTACAGGTGGGGTAAAATCTTCGCAATTGGATCCTTGGAGATCATAACTACTATATTATTAACATGTTTGACCAAAGAAGGGTTAAGTACTACAACTGTTTTCACGGGTTACCCAGCCATGTCCATGTACTACAAAATGTACGTTGACGCTGGGAAAGAATATTGTGTGTTTCAATATGCTCATCCTGGCTCTGTATTTGGTGTGGAATTTTTTGTGATTCGTGGCGGAGACTTAAAGGCCTTATTTGCAGTCAAAGACCCGGAAGGTGAATGGGTTTTACCGTATCAATTCAAGGAGAAGGCATCTTATCAAACTGAGAATGCTACTGGGGGGTACTACGCCATCTGTACGGACAATGACTCAAAATTTTCCACCAAACTCATTGGGTATTACATGGCGACTTATGAGTAAGCACGCATTGAAAAAATTAACCAATTTTTAGTGTTTTAGAAAATTATTTAGGCTCTTATTTTAATTAATAGACCCGCAGGTTGGGTACGTTTTCTAGATGACATCCGGGCAATTGGTGCAGATGCAGAATATACAGTGAAAACTCTTCAGGGTAAGACGAATTGTCGATGTCAATTAATAGGCGTCTATTTTTTACATAACAAAATGTTTGGTTAATTTCAGCCATGTCAGATGGAGTGGCAAGCATGAGGAAATACCTCCACGAGTCAAGATCATTGGAAGCCCGAGATCATGCTCTTTTGGCTGAGAATTTTTACAGAATCGGTTTTTGGTCATCCGTTCAATTTTGTATTATTTTAGTGAGTGGGATTTCACAGGTCTATATTATTAGACAGTTCTTCAGGGAAACTCCATCCCATGGAAAATACAAAGTTCGACTTTGAGATCTAATTCGTCTACTGTAGTGTACTACATTTAAATGAGCTCTAAATACCTACATATAAAAAAATTGACCTTACAAAAATAAATTCTGGACACTTTTGCCTGTGTACATATAGAAGCCGGTAAAATATTTTATTGCGTACCCTGCCAATGCTAATGCTCACACATTTTTAATCATGGACAAACTTGTGGTTAACTCCTTAGCATGCTCAGACGGTCGGCCTAATTAAGAAAAATAAGATTAGATAATTTGACGCGTTCTACACACAACGACCGATTTTCAATTAACGTTTAGTTATAATCGTACAGTGCAACTCAAGTAAATTAATTTTTAGCTTATGTAGAATAAAAATTGATAATTAAAATAATGTACCGGTCAAGTAGAATTCTGGGAATCTTTGAATACCTAGAGATCATTATTACAATATTATTAACATGTTTGACTCAAGAAGGATCAAGTCATTTTGAGATTGCCACGGGTTATCCTGCCATGTCCATGAACTATAAAATGTACGTTGACGCTGGGAAAGAAGTATGTGTTTTTCAGTACGCTGATTCAGGAGCAGTTTTTGAAGTGAATTTCTTTGTGATTCGTGGTGGAGACTTGAAGGCTAATTTTGCTATCAAAGATCCTCAGGGTGTTTGGGTTCTACCTTATGAATATGGGACCAAGGCAACTTTCAAAACTGTGAAGGCTGTTCGTGGTCACTACGCCATTTGTACAGAGAATAATTCATATTCTCATAAACTCATCGGGTATTTCATGGTCACGTATGAGTAAGTTCAGTTCAGGGTCAGAATTATGTAGGTATTTTATGTGAGGTCCCGAGTTCAAATCCTACTCTCGTCAATATATTTTTTATTATGTTTTATAGAGCTGAGGGCTGGGAACGATTTATTAATGACCTCAGGTCAATTGATGTGGATGCGAAAAATGCAACCAATACATTCCGGGGTAAAGAAATTTAAGAAAATGTTACAATGTGTGCGTATAATTAAGTTTGTTAATTAATTAATTTAATTACAGCCTTGTCAGAAGGTGTGAATGAGATGGGAAGACTCCTTCATGAGTCAAGATCATTAGAAGCTCGAGACTATGCATTATTGGCTGAGAATTATTACAGAATTGGATTTTGGTCATCCGTACAATTCTGTATTATTTTAGTGAGTGGGATCACACAGGTCTATATTATTAGACAGTTCTTCAAGGAAACTTCACCTCATGGAAAATACAAAATGCGACTCTGAACATTACGCTATGTACTGTGTATTTATCATATTTGAATGTCAAAAAAATATGTACATATTAAAAATGTTAAAATTTGCGTACGTAATTAATTTGTGTATTAAATTAATTTAAAAAATAATTAAAATAATTTATTAATAAATTAGAACCGCACAGTGTCCTCTATGGGCGTTTGTGTTATTCAATCCACATTCAACATTTTGCGAGACACCTATGACGCGTCGACGCCAAATGTGCGGTTACTAATTTCTTAGTAGTCGTTCGTAAATGGCCAATTAAGAAAATACATACTATGTATGTATGTAACCAAGATTAGATATGATTTGATTGACAGGCACCAGCTAATGTCATTAAACAACTACCACTCGCATTCACATTTGAGTTATTATTTTTGAACTGTGTTTTTTTTTAATTAGTCTTCCGCACCTCCTGTAAAATGTACACAGGGCTTCATAGTCCTAGTCGTATATTAATTTTAGGAGTAATAATTACAATATTCACATTATCATTTTTAATTAATCAAGGCTCGACTATGACGGACGAAAATCTTGGTTATCCAGTCATAACAATGGACTATAAAATATTCGTTGAAGCGGGCAAAGAGTGTTGTGTATTTCAACGTACTAAACCAGGGGCAGTTTTCCACGTAGAATTCTATGTGATTCGTGGTGGGGATGGTAATGCACTATTTGCAATCAGAGACCCTCAAGGTGTTATTATTATGCCGTATCAAATCAATAACAGTACATCGTATGAAACACAGAGTGCTGTCAGTGGTTATTACGCCATTTGTGTAGACAATTATTCTAGATACTCAGCTCAACTCATCAGTGTTTACATGGTCACTTATCAGTAAGTTTTATTATGAGGTCCCGGGTTCAATTCCTACCCGCGTAAATAATCCTTTTTGTGATGTCATATTTTTTTTAGAGCGGATGCATGGGAACGGTTTTATGATGACATGCGTGTAATCGACGAGACTGTACAGAATGCAACAAACACTTTTAAGGGTAAGAATTTAATTTGTAAATAAGATACAAATTAAGATTATTCATATCAATTTTAACACTACGGGTTTACTAGTAATAAATATTGTGTGTAAATCGCTGCATACAATTACAAATGCGTATATTAATTAATTTCAGTTGTGGCAGAGGGCGTAAAACACATGAAGAGATACCTTCATGAGTCAAGATCCTTAGAGTCGCAAAGGAATTATGCCGTACTGATTGACATTCGTTTCAACATAGGATTTTGGTCTATGGTTCAATTCATAATAATTTTGGGGAGTGGGATCAATCAGGTCTATAAAATTCGTCAGTTCTTCAAGGAAATTCCGGCTCATGGAAAGTACAAAGTACGGCTCTGACATCTGACGGCGTATATTTGAAGAGACGAAATATTTATTAAGCACATTATTCTGTACAGGAAAAATTCTCTAACGTCATATTAAATTTTGTATTGACCATGCTTTTTTTTCTAGTTATTTTCCGGAAATACATCTCATTCTCATTCTCATAGTCAATTCGTTTTGATTAGAAAATAAGTCTTCTATAAATAATGGATGAACGAAATAAAATAAAACAAAGGGGAAAGGGCAGTTGAGAAGGCACTGCTAATGTCAATGTCAATGCTAATGTTAATGTAATACAGACTTGATCTTTTTTTGGAAAGTCACATTACAGTCCAAGTGGTATTTTCTGTATGGCTTAGCTGATGTTAGAGATAACGGGATTTAAACGTGGGCTTAACGAGCCATGCTTTGTTGCACTACTACTTACTACGTACACGGTTTGAGAGACCTCAAGAACCTCCACTGAATTTTATGAGTCCCTAATTGCGGAAACCATTCCAGTTGCTTTATGTAATGTAATCTAATGAATATTTCCTTTCTCTTCGCTTTCTCTCCTTCTCTCTCTCGTCAAGTCTTAATTACAAAGTATAATTAGTGTGTTTTACCTCCTGGTGATTCTGAAAATTTAATACACTCCGTCTTTCGGATCTTCCGGGCAAAAATATTTCCGCTTGTATTTTATTTTGTGTTGAAAATAAAAATTGATATAGACAGTCGTAGAGTTTCATTAATGTTCATCATTACATTACAGGGCTGCCTGTTATGGTACATAGCGATGGTATCCTCATTTCTTTTGAGTTTCTTCCTACTACTAGGGGTACCTGCATTTTTAAATACAGTCCTGGTGAAAAACAACCCAATCTCTATTAAAATTATGTCATGCTGCCCTGGGCTTCATAGACGTAATACTTTGTATTACGTAATTTCTTGTACGAATCTTGTGTGTTGTTCGTCTTGTGGATTTCTAGAACAAACCAAATGTTAATGTTACATTGAGCGTGGGTGAATCTTGAAACGAGTATGTACATTGTACAATGTACAACTAGCCCATATGTCAGATATTTGGGTGGTACGGTTAATCCGAATATCCGATCCGAGTATACACAGGGTAGGTATCACAGATTGTTACAGATTTAGTCAGTCACAGATCAACTTCTAACCACCACAGAGGCTAAACTAAAATTTGCAAGTAAATACTGTAAGTAATTTTCAAAAAATTTAAAAATCTTAAAATATTAGCTCATCCAAAAAATAAAAATCTGAGGAAGGTATTTCCGAAGTAGTAGGGTTAAAATTCCATATTTCGACTTAAAATTATAATTAAGTGGGTTAAAATTTATAGTTTGATCAAAACTGTTTGGAATACCGGGGAATGCGAGCTATTTCCGGTTAATGAGGTTTGCCCCTGCCATTTCGCTGTGTTCGGATTAAGTTTAAAAGCCAACTCCAAATGAGTGTTGTTTATTAGGGCCATCCATGTAAAATACGCTTAGCGGTCCATTCGCTGGGGTCAATTAATGATGTTAATTTTTTTTCAAATTTGTATAGAAACACAATGTCTGTCATAGAAGTGACAGAAGCATCAGCCACGGACCCCGTGAATGAAGAACTTTCTTGGCCGTTTCCAAAAGACTCAAAGATTGCAGAAGTCACATCCAATTTAATGCCGGCCATTCAAAAAGCAGTGTGTGACATGCGTGGAGCAAAACCAGACTATTTGAAACCGGTCGAGTATAAAATCCAAGAAGACCCTTGCAGTGATGAGATGGACACTAATTATTTTGTCAAGGTAAGACAAATTACAAGGATATAATTTGCAAACGC
Source organism: Protaphorura armata (assembly GCA_034700305.1). Taxonomy (NCBI): domain Eukaryota; kingdom Metazoa; phylum Arthropoda; class Collembola; order Poduromorpha; family Onychiuridae; genus Protaphorura; species Protaphorura armata. Next base: position 25,141 of record JAQIXO010000053.1, read on the forward strand.
GATGCATTCCAAGAAATCTTGGTGTGAGCTAAAAAGATTTCTTGACGACTTTTTGAGCTTTACAAAATCTTACTTGATAAAATCTCGCCTTTTCAAATTCAAGTATTTTAACATAAACGTTCAGTCCTATCTCACCCATGTTAAAAATTGTCATCTCTCCATTTAATCCAATCCGCAAGGCAATATTTTATGACAGGTGACGACAGGGTCTAAATTCCACACATATTTCATCCTCGTTGACATTTGGCTTCAAATCTCTAAAAAATATATAATAAAATGATTAAGTACAACCCAAAGGTATTCCTGTCTTTAAACAGGTGTTCGACAGGTGTACGTACTTCGTGGGATTACTTAATCCACAAATTATTACCTATGGCATTCAAATGGAATTTCAAGGTGTATGTGTGTCCTTCCCACAGATTACCTACTTTAATGTTTAAAAATTCTTTTAAAATCCAAGTCCACACACCTGTCATGCATGCCAAATGCGTCATAGTCTCATAGAGTCCTTCAAAATTTCTGTTGCATTTAATATTTTTCATAATAGGCACGTCCGTTGTATTTTTTAATACATACATACACACAAATACATTATGTTCCGTGCCCCATGGCATCGGGTCATGATGAAAAAGTTATTTTGGTCTATCTGGTTTAAATCGCAGATCACACAGTTAAAGTCGCAAGCCCAGCACCAGCACCTGTTCAAACATTTATGGGAGATAGGATTTATGGGTTGGGACGCTAGTGCTGTGCGAGTCGTCTTCTGGCGTCAAGATTTTATTTTTTTGGCAAAGTCGTCCTAACAGTAGTTCACATAAGCAAATTCTTTGCAAATCTGTGTGTCGTCCTCATAATCACAACAAAACATTCAAAAACAGTCCATAAATTAATGCGAATCTCCTCCGGGACTCCCGGGGCCCGGGACTGAATCATGCGACCTTATGGCTTATGCCTTATGCGTATAAAGAGGAAGCTCTGTTCGAGTCAATAAAAAAAAATCTGGCCTATTTACTAAAAATAAAGTAAAAAGAAAAAACTAGGTACCCATTAGTGATGCTTACTATTTCTTTTTATAAATTTCCCACTGACGTTGATCCATAAATTTTGTGTATCCCAGCGCGGATACGCTTCATTCTTTTTGGGTTATCTTTATCTGTAACCACAATCTACGTATACAACACAGACTACTGGGATGCCAGACTCATAAATTAAATAATACTGTCAATTTTGTAAACTAAATTGTATGAAATTGGGGCAGAAGGTCGCGGGCGCTGAGCTTGCAGACGCAGAGCCGCGAGGGAGTCTCGTCTCAATAAATTGAATGATTTGATTGAGTCAAAATGCCCTCATTAATTGACAATCCCAATCCCCAGTAGGCCACACACAATGTGACGCAAACGCAATACAGCCCAGTGTATTTTTTAAGGACAGCAAATTGCGATCCAATTTTGATTTGAAAGAGCACCCTTAGCTATAGAAATGTGCTTAAATTGCAAAGAAACGTTTGGGTTCTTGGAGTATGTCAAGATTTTTTGAAAGTGGTCTGGATTTTTTGAAATTTTTTTTTAGATTTTTGATTTTTTTTTGGATTCATGGGAAAGTGTTTACATTTCTGAGAAAATGTTAAGATTTTTGAAAAAATGTCTGGATACATGGAAAGATGTTTAGATTTTTGAGAAAATGTATAGATTTTTCGAAAAAACTGAGAAATAGTTCTCACCGATTCGACAACTTTCTACAAAGATGTCGTAAAAATTAATTTGATTTCGATTCCATAGCAAGGTCGAGGGTGTTTACCCTATCCGCTGACAAATTATACGTCATGGGTCAAACGAGTGTTGTTTATTAACACCCTTCACTAGAAATACACTGTTAGGATTGTCCATCGATCCCTACTAATGTAGCAAATACTTATTAATTAATGTCTGGATTATTATTATTTTTTGTGTTCCACAGATCCAAGTGGCAGACAATGAATTCATTCACGCAAAGATTGCCCAAGACCCTAAACGAAGGCTCAGTCTGTGTAAATTGGCCACAAAGGAAGCTGGTGATGAGATTGAGAATGATTTTTAGATGAAACGCAGATCAAGCGGATCGCACTAATCGCACACCATTACTCTATTATGTACATGTACTGTACTGTACTACACAATGTACTTCCTATTAGTTATAAATTGATTACCTAAACATTACATTATATTCTTTACCCTGTTACTCTTTGTTATTCTCCTTTATTGTCGAAGACAAAAAAACATTTCTAGGAAAATTATTCTTAACACAATTCAATCTGATAATTATTGACCTGAATAAAAATAATTCAACTAATCAACTACAAATTCTGTCTCTTTTTTAATTACTAGGAATTTTTGTCGGAACTGCCATAAATTTTTCGAACCTGCGTGGGTAGTCCTAGAAGTTCTGCCTTCCACCTCGTTCGTTATGTTTTTAATTATCGTAATCCTTTTGTAGAATAATATGAAGGCAGATGGACGTGAATGTCGTCTTAAAACGAAGACGATACTCTTAAGAAGATAACATGTTTTGGGAAGATAATAGCCTTGGGAAAAACTACTTGAGGAAAGTGCATGAAGAAAGACATAACATTAGAGAGTCATGGCATGGCAGTCTTACGTAGTCTTTCTTGCCTCATTGTTTTTCATCTTTTAAGTGATCTTAAGTCAACAACCGTGTTTTAATTACAACCTCAGCACAGAGTTAATGACTGTAATTCATTCTAAAAGGATGGAGAGGGTGGGGTTCACAATAAACTGGGAGCAAGTCAGAGATTAAGTTAGTGGCATAATGCTTAGGCGAAATTACTCAAAGTCAGCAGGAGTTCCTGCAGATAAATTTTCATCTCAAGTAAACTTGCGTAATATATACATAAGGCCAAGGGAAAATTTGGCGTCTCTGCATACCATTACATATTACATACGTCTGATTGCCCAACCTGTTTCAATGTTAGGGTTCGATCCCTCCAGAAGAAAATAGTTGGCGTGTTTTTTCTAAGGGTTTTTCCTTTTTCGCTAGGCAAATTATAAGTCCTGGGTTAAAAATGGGTGTTGTCCATTTACCTCCGCCATGACAAATGCGCCAGAATGGTAAACCATACATGTCCTATGGTCAACAGACAGACACACGGAAAATTTAATTGTAAAGCCTTCACTAGCATTTTCCAAGTTACGCTACGTAACGATAATGCAATGCCGAGAGATGACTTGAAGTTTTTGACGTGGGTGCAGATGAGTGCTTGTAGTAAGTAGTACTTACGTTAGTACTGGTCCGGACATCCTTCGAGATTCTTCCTTAATTTAATAGCAGAGTTTTTGACGTCATGACGTCAAACCACCACTCACCGGTGGAACTAATACTAAAGTATCCCCATTTCCATTACATATTACATCTACATCTACATCTACATCTTCATCTACTAAAACGTCTCTTGTTTTGATTATGTTTTCCTTCATATCCTTTTTATGTCATAATAAACAAATAACTTCAAGTGCAGTGCAATGTAGTAGTAGTAAAAGTCAAGATTCAATGCGCAATGGGCTGAATTAAATGTCTGTAGATTTCATCCATGTTTTTCCTAATTGACTCACAAAACATTGCATTGCAATTCAATTTGGAATTTTCGAGAAGACTCCGCGCGAGTTATTCGTAAGGGCGAGTCTACTAAATTGAGGAAATCAAATTAAGCACATTACACCCACGGATCTCACATTATATTAAGTGACACAAGCACAGGGGTGACCCTTCGTGACCTCTGGGGCAGAATTATGATTGCAACAGATAAAAATTGACCGATTCATGATCAGAGCATGTCCGGGACCAGAAAAATATGTTGGTTATGGGTGCTGATAGACATATGGGAACAACTGTCCTTTGTTTGTGCCTTGCTTTGTCATAGGCATAAAAATTTGTCCTATTCTTCTAATGTACGTGTGCTTTAGCTTTTATTTATTTATAGACTGGTACAGAATGCAAATAAAATAATTAGACTGCAGTTTCATCTGCAATGCAATAGGACCATCTGAAAACTCAAATTCTTCAATTCTCCATGCACTACTTTTGTGTTTCACAGCCCAATAAATCATCCAACTCCCGAATGACCTGTCCTATTTTTTTCTTATGACTGTTACGACTTAATTGAACGTTGAAGTAATCGATCTATGATGTTCCCGGGCGATGCAGCGTTGTGATTTTGCACGTGAAGCCAGAGGAATCTATTGTTAAAAATGTGCATGAAAGGATAACTGTAACAGTCCCTTTAGTAATATTCGTTTGTCTAAATCAATTTTATCCTTTGATTTCCATTCAAAAATCCTGGACCTGTACCAAACAACGACCATATTTACTTTTGAGTATTGCATTGCAATTGCATTGAAATGACGTTATCTTATTTGTTTTCCTATTGAATTTCAAACCTCAATGATTTTATTCTATTCTTGTTGGTGCGTTCGTTCGTTCGTGTTTCTTTTAGCTACAAATACGAATAAGAATAGAAATACAGTAGCTGAAGCTGCAGTGCAGCCGAAGCCATAGCCATTGTCAAATTCAGTCCGTCCGAGTCAGAGACACAGACAGACACTTCAATTTAATGCTGATGGAAATTCACAATTATCCATTTCCTTTTTCTTGGATTCACTCCATCCCGTCGTGCATTCTCTCAAGTCTCAAGGTATTCCACTATCACCTCATTTCATTGTAATCGGACCCTAGCGTAAAGTTGAGGGTCGATTTTCTTAACTCCCATCATCCCACAAATACAAAAGAAAAAAGGATGGGAATGGAATGACCCAAGCTTTCAGCTTTTCAGCATCCCAAACGCTCATGCAATGCCATACCCAGATATCATTCGTGAGTACTGTAGTTCAATGAGGAGAAAGAAATGTGGAAAGAATTTTCTCTCTCATTCAATCCCATGCACTGAATTCGCCATGGTCTATATTTCGCCACAACATTACCGTCGTATGTGTCACAGGAATTTTAGACAACATGGCACGCGTGCAGATTTATGTCTTTGGCGAAATTTATGTTTTTGGCGAAATTTAAGTATTTGGCGAAAAAGTATTTGGCAAAATTTATGTCTTTGGCGGAATTTAAGTATTTGGCGAAATTTATGTCTTTGGCGAAATTTAAGTATTTGGCGAAATTGGCGTTGCCTGGCAGGAAAAATACAAGTGTCAATTAATGTGTGAACATTTTTTTTATAAAAATTAGGTGCAAAGATGTGGAATTTTTTTCTGAACACTTGCCGGCCTTATTTGATTGAACGCCCGTGACCTGTACGTATATACGTAGAAATATAAAACTGTGAAAGTACAGCAGAGAACACAGAGAATATGGTCGGTCGGTTGAGCTGAGCTTGGGTTACTTTCACTCACTCAGAGAAAGTTAGTGGCCACAACCACAAGGAATGAATTCCAGGAATTCGACTCAACTCACTTCATCCATTCCATTGCATTGCATTGAATTGAATCAGAAGAGGCCAAGAGAATATCAGTAGTGCAGTGGATGAACCCATATGAAGTCATCAGACACATACAGACTGAGGGTGATACCCAATTTTTGGAAAATCAGATTGCCGATAACCTAATAATGGTTAACTTACTCTACTCTCTACTATACTTCGTCCCAAAACTGCGTCTCTGGCTCTGTCCCACTCCATTACGACTCATGTCAGTCAGTTGAGCTCAAAAACTAATCAGGGCAGAAAAAAATACCCCAGGAAGCAAAAGCCAGAAAAATACATTTCAAAGGCATCTTAGGCTACAGGGTGGTTCATTTTATTTAAAAAAATGTAAATGAAATTTTTCCCTATGCTAATGTATGTTAAAAAATGTATGTTAAGTTAAAGCTGTGTAAATTATGAACCACCCTGTAAGAAAATGAACCACTGCAGTAATGCATACGTAGGTATCTCTACATTTTAATCGAAATCTCTATTTCACATTTTTCCAAAGAATTACTTCCCTGTCATGACTCCTGACAAGGTAATATTATATGGGGATGAGTAATAAGTGTTCTTAGGACCAAATGGAACATTTTTCATCCGTTTTTTTACCACTACCACTGAAAAAAAATTTGCGTCGTGTTGAAACGCTGAAATGTTGAAAAGAGCCCAAAGCTAAAGCCCAGACGGACAGACAGACCCCGGTATAGTGTACAGTAGAGTTTGCCAAGCCAGCCAAAGCACGCGCCACGCGTTATGAATATTTTTGAATAAATTTATCACCACCTCCACGGCCAGGCCACGCCACATCCATTCATGCAATGCATTCGAGATCTACACATGTACGCCTCACCCATAAGATTCGCACTACGGACGTTCTTCATTTCCCATTAAAAAAGTTTAAAATTCAATTAATTAAAAGTTTGTAATTTTTTAAAGACTTTGGACTTCAAAGTTCACGAAAAAATTGAAACGTTCTTTTATGTATGTCCCGTCCGTACATACAAATTTTTGTGTGCCAGAAAATGCAGTTGGTTTGGGATCTCTGGTGCTCCTATAATGTACACTGGACTTATAATTTGCTTAGTTGAAATGGAAGAAACCTCTAAGAACGTCATATATTGTCAAAAAAAACTTTTGCAGGGCCGGGGAATCGAACCCCGGGCCGTTACACTTAATTCCCAAACACAGACTCATACCACTATGCTATAACTGCGACTAATACTTTCCTAATTTAACACAATTTTAATTTCTACGAGTTTTGGCTTCAAAATTGATCTTTTCCTTAGAAGTTTGTAATTGATTTCCGGGTTTCTCTTGTATTAGACAGCCAGATGTCACTAATTGCTTGAATTTGGATTCTGCGGTGGATCAAAATCAAAACACCGCGCGCGTACCACACACACCAATATCATCAATGGATGCCGGAAACCACAACATAGCACAACACAGAAATTCGGTCGGAACCCGTCAGTCCAGTCAAGTGCGTCAAGTGGAAATACATAGGTGTGAGATTTTGTGTGTTGAATATGTGGTAGTGGAGTGACGAGACGACAGTGATGCTGTCTATTTTTTTGGGGTTTCGGTTTTTGCGGGATGGAGGAGATGGGCTCTCCGCTGGGTCTTTTGGAAAATCGGAATCGGAGACAAGGGAGATAGACAGGCAATAGGGAATGGCAAGGCACCCACCCAGACATATTGACCGCACTGAATACCAAACAACCAGAGGAAATGGAAATGGAAGGAAATGCCATCGATGGACGGCCGCGCCGGGACGTACCAGATCCGGGCCTAACTTTCCAAAGGCAAAATGGGCGCGATATTACATATTTTATTTTTATTCTGTCATAGAAAAACATTGACTAAAATTTTTTATGAAAATTGACAATTCCTTTCCATTTAATTTTTTTACCTACTACTATGTGTACAAAAACAGGGTCTCAGAGAAAACAGTAAAATATTAATTTTTACATGGTTTAAGAGGAATGTAAATTTTTGAAGGCGTTTTTTTTATTTCACAACTATAGTGTGTTATGTATATTTTGAAGTGGCTCTCTTACGAGTAACACAAGTAATAAAAAATTCTAGAACCGTCCCTGAACCTGTAAGACATGGACGGACTTACATACAAACATAAATTGTTACATTTTGTGAGGAGTTACCACTCCGATTGCAATTCTACCCTTGCTTTCCGTTCAGTTTGCAGAAAAAAGAAGAAGAAGAAGAAAAAATATCCAGGGAAAGTAGAGTAAAAGAGTAAAGTAGTTTCTAGATTCTAGATTCTAGTAGATTTCTAGACCAAGACTCGGTTTTTGGGCGCCTTGCGCTTGGTTGCGGAAAATCTTTGCGCAGGAGACCAGCAAGCATATACATGCCATGCATGCACATTTTCCTTCCTTGAGAATTTTTTTTGCTGTACGTGTTCTGGCCGGAGGACGCCGCATCGGCATCATTTTACGTTTACCCACAATACCTGGGGAAACTCAACTCAGTTCACTTTCTCCACTTTCACCGAACGCATACATACGCGGAGTCTATTTAGTCAACCCCTTCCTTTGTGTAACAAACAGACAAAAAGTTTAGCATAGAAAGTGCAGTCCCTGCGTCCTCTACGAAAAACCAATTAGCATTTTTTAATTGAGACACCACACAAAAGAAGTCAGTCAAATTTTTAATTTAGGAACTGTCAAAAATTTATTTGAAAATTTTTAATGAGTTTTTCAAAGTAGTGAGTGTGGTGTAGTGGGAGTTGTACGTTACGTACGTGATTGAATTTTAAATTAGACCTAGTCGTCGTCCAGGAAGTCAAAAAAGTTTTACATACACACATACATTGTACATAATTTTGTGCTGCTTGCAGTTTACAGTTTGCACCCTGTGATTTCACTTTGAAGTTTTTTATAGCTTCAAAGTGAATAGTCGAATTTTAGTTTGAAAAAACTAAATAGTTTACAGAAAATATAATATGAAAAATACAACCAGTGTTGAAATCATTATCGTAGTATAATGGGGAAGAAGAATTCAAAATTAAAGCAAGAGACTGTGGACAGGTTGACCACGAATACTTATTGTAAGTTTTTTTCATATAATTTTTTTAACTTTAATTTTTTTTAAAAAAAAATTGTCAATTAATATACAGATTCATGTGAGAACTACAAATAGCTAGTACTCAAAGGAAATGTACGTAGAAATGGAGGAAGCAGAGCCAAAAATATTGAAATGTCGATACGGACGATAAAATTTGAATATCGCTGTGTTATACCCCATAATGTACCTGTTTGGTATTTTCGGCAGAGCACAGGTTTGAGACCCTTGTTCTTGTTCATGTACAATATGTTCTTCCGAGAAAAGAAAACAATGCTTTCTACTTTCTCCCTTGTAAGTGTAAGTGTACGGTACGAATCTACAAGTACACACACGTTAGGCGTTTGTAGGAAAATGCGAATATGTTATCCAAAATTGCCCGTGTTCCTTTCCATGTATCAGAGACTGCTACTCTGAAATTCAACTTTATTCAATCATGTCGGCATTTTTTTCCTGTTCTTTTTCTGAGGAAATAAAAGTTCTTTGGAGAAAGGTGAGCACCAGACACACCTACTACTCACAGAACACACATCAAATAAAAACACTCATCTTTCTCCCTTTACTTATCCTAAGGCTCACGACCACGAGGAAACACCTTTTCCATGTAAAACTCAAATGAGATGGGTTAATAACGTAACATTTCGATTCTTGTCATTTTGGTATGTAGAGTGTTCGATTTTTTTCTCTAGTATATTTTGATGCAGCCTCTAGAGAAATTTCCCAAAAAAGAGAGTCACCTCGTTGATACCAATTTAGGGATATGAGCTAAAAATGTGTGCAGAGTTTTTTTTAACATTCGAGGTGGTTTCCTTGTAAAACTAAAGTATTTAATATATATACACACATGTTTCTTTGTACAATTCTCGTCTAACCCGTAGCCATGGCATGGTCATGGCTCAAGTTCTGCACTTTTCTTTCCTAGTTGAGTTAGAATTGGAATGTTTTGATCAAAAAAGACTGGAACAAATGTTTTGAGTGAAAAACAATTTTTTTTTACATTGTTCTTTTCAGTTCTAGTTCTTAGAATAGTTTTTTTTAGACCCACGCACGCTTAGAGGATCGGAGGAGAGCGTAGCGCTTAGGTCTAACGATGTCTTGCCACTCTGAATCATCCCAAAGCATTTGTTATCCCTTTCTAGTCCAATTTACACCTGCTCTTTCTCTTTAGATTTCTCTTGGGTCTTTCTTACGTACACTTACTTGCTTACATTACTTTTTGGTCCAAATTTTAATATTTAAGTTCTATTGTTTATGTGTGTCTTTGTGTGGGACAGAGAGAAAAACAATGAAAAACACCGTGCACTTTTGTACTGTAGGATACAAGGTGGTTCATAAAAATTTATTTGTAGGAAAAATTGTGATGATTCACCCTCTGTGTTTGTTGCTGTGTACGTGTACTGTGAGTCTGACACACATTTCTCGGAATAAATGTACAGACGAGAGGTTATTCAAATTTTGAATGAATTAATTAATTCTAATCTGATTTGTAAATGTGTCACTCAATTCATGACAAATTGGTAGAATGTGGAATCAAGTATGCAAATCAGTTGAATGTAAGGATTTGCACGTGTGCTCTCAAAATTGTCACAATGCGGGTTGTTGTTTATTTCCATATTTGCTCTGAAGACCACACGGAGCACAGCACGCCATACAAAGACGAATAAACAATTTTCCAACTTAACTTGCAGCAAGTCACGTTCATATTTTGGTTTGTGCCAAATTGGCCGGCCTAAATATTCTACAAATCTATGATGTAAAACCAGTTCTACTTACCCGATTCTAGTAATTATTTTCATAAATGAAGCCTATAAAATTTTCTAAAAGCCTTAGCGTAATTATTAAAATTCTGACATTTTTTTCCAAGCAACAGCATAAGCATGTCACATGTCCTAAGTGGGTAGAAAAGCATGAGGGACAAAAAAAATTCGGATCATTGAAACCTATTTTCCCGGATTTCCCGATCAGAATTTCAGGTTTGCGCTTTTAGAATTTGAGTTCAAAGGCTCCATCTGGTGTCTGAAATATCCGAGATGGCCCAAATTTAAAAAAAAAAAAGATATCACACCACAGCACAACATCCTAGTGAACCCGTCGTCTAATATTTCAAGCTTTAATGCACGAATTAAAGGCGTAAGAGCTCTCTGTATTTTCAAATAGTGACAATTAATTAAGATGTCTCTGTTGTGTTGACTCTTGACTGTGTTGGCGGAGGTGAAGGCTCAGCTTAGCTGCTTGAGGGGATCTTCTTGTTACATTACATTACATTTCGAATATGTGGAAATCTACTCTCTACTCCTTCCGTAATACACACAGAGACATAACATAAATCGGTGGAATCTACCTCATCCAAGTTATTGATTTTAACTCTGTAGAGTGTGGACTGACTGGTTGAGTATCCCAGCGGTGTATGGGCGCGTAGTGAGTGAATAGAAAGGACATACATAGAAAATGTAGACAATCCAGAAGTAGAAGAGAAGAGATGACATTTAGTAAGTCTGGAGACCCCAAGAGTTCTCCCATTCATTCATTCATCCAAGTCACCCAGGCAGTGCAGTGGCACCGTCACCAGGCAGACCAAGTGATTGGGTAGAAAGTAGAATGTAGAAATTCAATTCCCTGAGAGACCACCACAATTATAATAGAGCAACGGAACGGGCGTTCAACGGGAAAACTTTTCATCCATGGATGAGATTTGTTAGTATGTATTTGTAGTATTCCAGTGTATAGTGTGTCTCAAAATTCATGCATGCATGCATGCTCCAAAAACCTATAGATCTTAATTAGTTAAATTAAATTGACGTGGATTGAATGGATGAATGGAATTGAAGAGATGTGCACTGTTTTAACTATTGAGTTTCATGAGAAGAGATTTCTCAAAGATTTCCCGGGTGTTTCAGCATAGTTTCTCTAGTTGTCCAATTCCCCAGAAAAAAAATTGAAAAATTGAGAACAGAGAGAATCTGAAATCTAAAGAAAAATTTGGCAAGATTTGTTTCCGTAAAAAGCCGGCAGGCGTATGTCCTAAAAATTGCTAAAAATGAAAGAACGCGGGCATGTCAAAACTTTTTGAACCACCCTGTACAGTAAATTCAGTCCTGTTCGCAGATCACACTGCACTCCCCTCTGAAATCTGAAACGGCAAGTTTTAATTCCTTTCTCATTTTGATTTGACTAACTTCGCACGGAGTCGAACCCTAAAACTTGATTATATCATATAAGCTAGCAAATTCGCAAAGTTTGTCAGTGTCTATATATGATCCACTCCACCCTGTACAGTAAAGTAGTCAAGAGTCAGAAAAGTAGTCATCATTTTTATGCCGTGTAAATTGAAAATTTAGTGAAAACACTTCTCAGTATTCTTTTACATCATGTCGAGTGAAAGTGGAGAAAGTTGGCTTTAATTTTTTGACTTGTCTTTGGACAATTCCGAGAGCACTTTCAGATTTTTATGAACAACCCTGTACCCATTGCGTACAGTGAAAGTGGAGAAAGCCAGTTTTATTCCCCCTCTTCATTTTGGTTTTGATTTTCACTTGACTACTTTACTTTCTAGTCCTAGTCGTCCTACTGTACGTACGTAGTAAGAGTCAGTCATAGAACTTGAACTAAGTTTATGGTACACTTTGTAAAATCTGGGAACTTGCAATTTATTCCAATTCCAAGTTTCTCCCAGTTCATTTCCGTTGTCCTCTTCCTTCCGCCGTGTCGCCTTCATTTCATTTCATTCCATGAGATTCTCCCTCAAACATTTCCCACAGAGAAGAGACTGACTGAGTTGAAATCATCCCATCGCAATTCGCATGAACGGAGTAAACTAACAATGTCATCAACAAACTGAACGGAAAGCGCCGGAAAATTTCACGACACAATCATGCACTCTGAACCAGCAGAACTTTGGAATAATATTATTATAATTAAATTTGTAGTGTAAATTTGTGAATCAGAGAATCTCAGACATATCTTGGAGGAGATAACAAAGAAAAATCAAAGTAACTCCGTTTTAATTGGCAAGTTTTGCAATTTATTCCAGGAAATTTTACGCCGAGTATATTTTGACATTTTATTAGCATAGAAAATTAGAGAGTTCATGGAATTCTCTCTTCAATACATTTCCATTGAAATTTCCCAGGACAGAGTGGGCGAAGATAACAACATTGTTAGTTGCGTACATTTCCGAATATGCTTATCGGAAATAATTGCGACGGGACGCGTCGTCTGGAATTTTCACTTCCATGAGTTTGTGTTGAAATTTCCTCACAATTTACTGCTAATTATATTTTGACATATTCCTCAAATAATTGCGTACGTAACATAGAATTTTAGCTTCACTGAATTTACATAAAATTTTCACTTGAGAATTTTGGATACAATTTTGACATGTTTGACACTTTATTTTTAAACTCGCGCGAGTTTTATCTACACAAAAAAAATATTTTACTTGTACGTTATGTCTGAATTGATGATACGAGCGAGTAGCGAGTACTTTCTCGGAACATGTTGTTTGGGAAATCTCAGTTCCCTGGAATAATTAAACCAATACCTTTGGGGATCAAGTGTACGTACATAAGTACCGTGTGAACTCCCAGCCGTTCTTCTAGGAATTACGGAATTAGGAAGTAAGTAAGTAAAGTAATCTAAGTTGGCAAGAATTGACACATTTGGTGGATATGACACAAAATCTTAACGTGGGCTAAGCCGATAAAGCAGATTTTCTGCGAAATCATACCAACAATAAATTTTTTACATTGTGTAAAGTCTAAAGGTGCACACCACACAAGAAGGGTTAAAAAATTTTAGGTCTATCCCACCCTGTACTCTTTTATGCCTATTCTGAGGCCACAAGAGTCCACAATTGAATTTTACGACAATTTTACAACTTTTCCCAGGAGTGGAAGTACAAGAAGAGTGTTAATACAAATGAACTACGTACGAGTACATGGTAGAAGTATATGAGTGACAGACAAGGCTTTCACTTTGTCTCTTCACTTTCCATTTCCACTACCTTCCATGTATGTACACTCGTTCCCAAAGAGAAAATTGAAATTTGTAGATCAGGTGGGACTAGTAGTACGTATAACGTATTGACTCTGTTGAGGACTCGCGTACCGTACGTACGTCTCGCGTGGACTCAAGAGTCAGTCCACCGACCGACTACAGACTGACTGGGAATAAGTACACCTGAGAGTCACTCATCCATTCCTAGTACAAAACCCACAGAAAAAAAGGAATTTGATTATAGACCCACATACGTGATCCTTGTACTCATGTACATGTCGTAGTCCAGAAATGAAAGTCTACCCGGGACCGGGAATCGAACCCCGGCAATGCATTACAGCTAAATAACAACAGCAGACTTGTACCACTGTGCTATGATGCCCATGCATATTTGTAAAAAAGCAAAAAAGTATGAAATTTGAATTTCCCTCGTGAAACTAATAGCACAACTTTTTTTTTGGTATTCTTTCCATGCTCTCACACAAACAGTCACTGAGAAAGAGATTCAGCAATGGTAAGTTATTCAATTCATTCATTCATTCTAATTCTAAGTAGTAGGAGAAAAAGTTTTTTAATATGATGAAAGTGCTGGGACATGGGACTGTCTGTGTGTGTGTCTCTGTGTGTACCCTCGCACAAGTACCAGACCGAATAAATTACACATAAATTAAAAATTCTAAACTGGCTGTATGAAATGCATTCATGTATTTTTTATTTTAACATTTCAACAGGCATAAAGGCTTTCTGAAGGATTGTCCCAATGGTCTACTCACAGAGCAGGTTAGTCTTCAATTTGTATTCATTTTTCTACTAAATTAAAGACTACTTCCCATGCAAATTGTATTCCAGTCCAGTGCAGTGACTCCGACTCCGCGTAATGTTCTTTATGAAATAATTTACTTTTTAAAGTGTTTTCCGAGTCAAATATGAACTTGTGTCATAGGAAAGGAATGTTCAAAGGTTAAAGGGCGTGACTGGAGGCCGACATTACTAATTTGAGTACTCCCGTTATAAATTGACTGAATTTTTCAAATATTTTTTACAAATTGACTGAATCTTTTAAATATTTTTTACAAATTGACTGAATTACTCCAAATATTTTTTACAAATTGACTGAATTCTTTCAAATATTTTTTACAAATTGACTGAATTTTTCAAATATTTTTTACAAATTGACTGAATTTTTTAAATATTTTTTACAAATTGACTGAATATTTAAATATTTTTTACAAATTGACTGAATTCTTTAAATATTTCTTACAAATTGACTGAATTTTTCAAATATTTTTTACCGTTGCCAATTTTGGAGATTTAAATTATTGGAATTTCTAACTAATTACAATTTCAATAATTTTATCAGTACCGACGATAAACTGAAAACCAAAATTGAATGACATTCAATCGTTAATGTCAAGCAAGGAGACATAATGTAAAATTATATGTATAAAAACCATGCATGCACAATCCACGTGATGCAAATGCAACCCGATACGCATTACGCATATGGCCGAATTATTTAATTAAATTTATTCCTAGAACACTTCATACGTACGACCGTACGAGTACGAACATATTAATTTACGTAATGTAATAATTCTCTCTCTCTCATTCTATTCTCATTGTTTATTTTGTGTGTTCTCTTCACTCTCTTTTCAGGGTTTCATTAAAATCTACAAACAATTTTTCCCACATGGTGATCCTACAAAATTTGCGTCACTCGTGTTCCATGTCTTCGATGAAAACAATGTAAGTTCAGTTCATATGTATGGTTTTTTTCTTCTAACTATAAGCTAGCTACACCTACTACTTTGTCACTTTGTCTGCAAAGTCAAATATTGACCTTTCCTCGTAGTCGCGCGTAGTCGTTCTCGTGCTGCTCCTGGTCGACCAGCAAATTTAGGGAATAGCAGAGCATGAACCAAAAGCCATACATGAGAATATATTGATCAAAAAACCTTCCAGAAATATTAATACTTGTGCAAAGGCAGTGTTTGTCAATGACCCCGTTTGTGCATGTTCCCTGAGTTATAATAGAGAAAAATAAATCTGGAAGGTCAACCACGCTTTCTCCCTGCTCCTGCTACTGGAATAAAATCTGAAAACTGGAATGGCCGGGTTAAGTTTATCATATAATCCAATGTTAAACTGAGAAACCGTCGCGTCGCGTCGTCGTCTGGACTTGGACTTGGACTCGCAATTCGCATCTTCATCAAAATGCCTCCAAGGGAATGAACAAAATCACAGGAAATGAAAGAGTTGCAGAAGCAGAGAATGTGAATGAGAATTTACAGGGTGGTTCATAATTTATTCACTTCAATTTTAATGTGCCAACTTCTCTTGAGTAACATTTCTAAAAAAAGAGAGTCACCTCGTTGATATCAATTAAATTCTATAAGGTGTCTGATGAATATTCTGATCAAAAATTCTTATGAACCACCCTGTAAACCCACCCATTAAAGAAAGTAGAGAGAAAATTGATGAAAAATTCAATTTTACGACTTTCTCTGCGTCATCTCTTTTTTCTTCTTGTTTTTACCACACTGCACTGCACTGCCTTTTGAGATGAATTCAAATGAAATGCCTTTACGAACGAATCTTGATTGCTCTGCCATGCCATGCCATGGTTAAATACCACATCAGTCAGTTTACTGGAAATTCTGGGAAATGCTTCTGCCGTCGCGTCTCTTCTCTTCTTTGACTTTCTCCAGGAATGAAAATGAAAGTCAGGAAGGCAGGAGCTGCCTGGAGCCAAATGACGAAATGAGTTCTCCAGAGCTAATTGGTGAAAGTTAATTAGAGCAGAGCTCCAGTAGTGTTTGTACGTATATGTAAAGGTAGTGAAGGGAAATGTTGTTCACTTTGTTGGTTTAGAACTTAAAAGTTTAGGACGACGATAGATTTTGTCCTTTCCTTGCGTAAGTCTTCTAAACAATTTACTACGTATTCATTTGTTGAGTGTCCCTTGGGGGTGTAAAGTGTAAAGCCGCCCATTCAGACGTACATGATTGAAACTCATTACTTAAATATTAACTTTTCTTTCCAGGACAAACTTTTCATGCATGTTCAAAGTTTTTTTAGTCATGTTTTGTTTTTACAATTAAACATGACAGCACAGCGCAGGCGCTGCGCGGCGGACGGACGTGTTAGCCTTAAGCGCATTTTCAAATAATAATTATAATGCAAGGGAACTCAATCGAATGATAATTGAGAATTAATTTTAATAAGAAATCAGCAGTTTACATGGTGAAGCATTTGATTCTATTTTTGACTTCTTTCTCCGTATGTTGAAGAAATTTATGACTTGAGTTTTCTGTTCTCCGACGCTACAAGTAATTTGAAACATTTTTTTATTGCACTGCAAGTCCCTTTTGTACGATAATATGTATTTCATGGAACACAACCCTCGCGTATCAAGAAAAAACTAGAAAATAAATTGGTCTTCCCATTAATTTGAAGGTAGAAGACAAAAATAATGATAAATTCCGAACAGATAATGGCAATCGCAATGGCAATAACAATATTGCAAATCAAATTCTTACTGTAGCGATGACATTCATTTCACTGATAAATGTTATGAAAAAGATCAAAGGGCTGAGCTATGCGATTGTCCTTAGCGAGCGAAAGTGGGTGGGTGCTAACAGTGCCTATATATATTTCTTCTGTTCAATGCCCGCACACGGACACATTACATTCATATCATTCATATATCAGTATTACAAATATTATTATCATTTTTATTATTTTGAAAATATTTTATTGCGTTTCTGTTTGTCTGTGTACTCAAATGTCATACGTATGTACATATCCATATCCATATCATTCCAATTATTAAAGTGTATATTCACATGTCGTAGTGTAGTGCACTTTGTCCGTAACTTTTGAACTTTTGCAAAGTACTGTACCCCCTCTAGTGTAAATATTTGCACACCTGAGGGTACGACATAGACCATGGATGCATATTACATTACAGGACAGGTACACAGTCCAGGATACCTTTCATTACGAGTTTAATGCAAGATTTCCGGAGAATGAGAAGGATGTGGAGAGGTAGTGAGTTCTTCCTTCCTTATTTCCTACCTAGCAGGTTTCTAATTTAATTTGGCCACAAAATGTCAAGGTTTCCGCAAACACTGCCACGAGACTCTTAGGAGAGACTTGGCCTGGCAGTGGCCGCCCAAACATCATGTTCTCCAAACTCTTGAGCAAATAGAACCACTCAACGCTCCTCTGACTACGAAACCTGACTTCTTGTCATATATAAAGAACCACTAGCCAACAGTGAAGGGAAGCAGGCAGGAAGGCAGTCATCCTGCACTAATTGATTATGATCGAAATGAGAACCCAAGCTGTTGCGCTCCAAAAACATCTGCCTCTTTCATTTATCTCTAACAGAAAACCTCAGATGCCATTTACAGGGTATTTCATAGCATATTATTGGGATTCTAAGAATTTAAGCATGTCGTAGTGGCAATCGCAGTAGAGTGGTATGGTGCGCCACCTGTTATTGTTATGGACCACCCTGTATTATTCTGTACCGTAGCGCCACCGCCGAGCCACCGTGTGTTATTTTTGACCCAAATTGTTTTTGGTACTCTTAGGTAAAATATTTCATCAGCTCGTGCGGGGTTCAAATTTATAGTGACGAGTTCCCGGGATGTTGGAGTGAGTGTGATTAGTCAAAAACTCTGTACGCTACAGTTGATGTTGCTAATGTTAATGTCTTTGAGCAGTTGACAAATGACATGATGAATTAAGGCAATCAGTTAAGGGACCTAAAGTGTGTGGCGAGAGTAGAGTGGATTGCGTAGCTAGCCGCTAGGAAATCCATATCTCGTTTAAACCGCGCGGTTCAGAATAAAAAGCGTACTTCCAGGGTACAGTACAATAATGCAGTTTTATTAATGTTATTTATGCTTGTTTTCACAGGACGGTTCGATTGAGTTTGAAGAATTCATACGGGCGCTCTCAGTGACGTCAAGAGGGAACCTGGATGAGAAATTACACTGTGAGTCCACTCCCAATATTTTCATCTTATTTTTGTATTAATTACGTCCATTTTAATTCGTTGTTCGTCGATGGTTCCCATTGATGCCCAGATTAGGAATCTGGCCGTCAATTTTATTTTTTTTTACAACAAACCTATAAAAAATGTGTCATTTTTTACTACATTTCTTTCTGTCATTTTCGCTATTCCTTCTTATTATTTGCCAAGTATTGCTGATATCATGGACAAATACATGACACATGACACGTCCGTGTCGAAATGGCGACGGTGACTCAGTAGTAGTGCAGTACTAGTAGTGCAGTAGTGCAGTGCATTCAATGAACTGCACTGCATTTTCTGCTATTGGCAGCATTTTCGAACACCTCAGTGAGTGCACTGCACAGTCGCCCGTCCTGTTCATGTCATCAAAAACTTGGATCAGATTCAAATGGCGCAGTCAGAAAAGGAAATTGCGAATTTTACGACAAGACATTATTGCAAATTCAACTTCAATATTTTATGTAATATGTTACAAGCAGTGCATGCATGCAATTTCTCTTTATATCGAATTCCCTTGACACTCAAAAAACGGGCATTATTAAAATTGTTACGATTATTTGTATGTAAATTTTTTTTTATTTTGCAGGGGCCTTCCGACTGTACGATGTTGATAATGATGGTTTTATAACCCGTGATGAAATGTATAATATTGTTGAGGCTATCTATCAAATGGTGGTGAGTACATGCATGGAACTTTCTCCTTCTTTTTCCTTCCACTTGACTGCATGTATGCATAAAAAATAGTCAAGAAAATATTTGACATGTTTTACGTTGAAATGCCTACTCGATTATACAAATGTTGGCTAAAGAGCTACAACTGAAACTACAGAACTAGGGATAAAACATGGACGATTTGAGAATTCCCTCGTACGTACGTGGATTCGTATTGGAGACTTTCACTTGCTACTGCTATTGCTAACACACAATAGTAAAAAAAGAGAAAGTATCTACATACATACATATGCATTGCATTCAGATCCAGATCACTTTCTCCAACTTCAACATAACTTTTTACTTTTACATTACAAGGGAAAATATTTAGTTGTAAAATTCAGGTCCAAAACTTTTCAAATTAGTCATTTTAAGTGTGTCGCGTGCGCGGTGTTTTCAAATTTGACATTTTGTACATAATGCATGTATATTTGGAACTGCAATCACTTCTAAAACTTTTTTCTGTGTAAATTTCTGCCCTAAAATTTACATTCGACCGATGTCCCTTGTGTGTGTGGTTTCTTAGTCTACAAATCCATGGTTCCCCTTTTCCCTTCAGTCACACTCACTCACGTACACGTACGTGGAAGAAAAAGAAAGTCCCTGACACGGACACCTACAACACAGTACAGAGTACATGTACTATAGTTAACTTTAGAATTCAAAACCAGGAGCATGCATTTGCTAGTTTCACTTCACAGTCAAGCCCAAGCCCCCCATTCGCCATTCCTATGCAAAACATTAAACTAAACTAGTTTTCACCTCCGAATTCCATTTCAACTTGACAAGCTTCCTTGGCAGGGGGTCCATGGCTCATGCAGTCGGAGTCAGACCAGGCCAAGTAGTAAAGTACTAAAAAAATGTAGTCGCAGAAGCGCGGTTGAGAAAAAACCTTTCAGGTAAAATCCCACAGGTACAGGCACAGGGAAGGAATGTTTCCAATTTTCTTTAGAATTGGAATCATACTATGTGTACGAATACAATACAATACGAGGCGATTCCCACGTGCATGCCTACTCTGCCTGCCACACTTGGTCATGCCAAACATAAAATACATTACATTGGATTTTTTTCAAAATGGAGGCCCAAAACTCAAATTGGGCGCCAATTAGAAAAATCCGCCATTTTGAAGCAGGCCTCAACTATGAGGGGCCATTCAACAAAAAAAGTGTGAAGAATGGCTAAAATGATGCCAAAACATTTAATTTCACTCTAACTAATTAAAATATCAAATTCGATCATTCTTTATCTGTAGCATTCACCCGCCAGTTCTCACTAGATTTCACTCCTCGGATAGTATTTAACCGTTTTGGCGTTACTTACTCAAAATCATATTACATGAAGCAGGGCCAGGGCCAAAACCCGTCACCATATATTATATTTGCTGTCTTCTCCGTCCAAAAAAAAATCTTCTTTAGTTAAAAGTCCACTATCGTCTTCGCCGCCCGGCAACGACATGGCATTGCGTTGTGCGAAGGGTGGTGAGTGCAACAGTAGATCATAAGAAATTCTCTCCATGATTCTCATTCTTTAGACATGTCAAAAAAAACTGGGATGGAAAGTCCTGGTCTGGCAAGGAAATACTGGAACTG
Source organism: Protaphorura armata (assembly GCA_034700305.1). Classification (NCBI taxonomy): domain Eukaryota; kingdom Metazoa; phylum Arthropoda; class Collembola; order Poduromorpha; family Onychiuridae; genus Protaphorura; species Protaphorura armata. Next base: position 46,025 of record JAQIXO010000053.1, read on the forward strand.
CATAGTCGTGTCGTTCGTTTTGTGTACTCATGTATGTATGTAATAGAAAGGAAGTTGGCCCACTTTAACCCACCCAGGCAGAACTACTAAAGTGAGAATCCCAAGGAAGGACTTGGTCATATATTCACATTTTCACATTCGTCTGAGTTCTGAGCCCAGGACTAGGACTAGGAGCTCACAGTCTCATTCCTTGTCATTTTCTGCTCAACTAATACAACAAGGGACGATCCTTGGGTGTCAATTTAAATTTCAAACATTTTTGGCGCCAAATTTGAGTCAAAATTGACAGACAAAGTAAAAAACATAAAGAAAATTCACAAGAGACTTCCTGCTGTCTTGTTTTATCAGAATAATGTATTGGACTGGTTCTATGGTCACAAATATAAAAGCTTCATTGTCATTTAATATGTATTGACCGAAAAGCACTTTTGATAATGGACTCTTGGACTCTCGAGATTTCCTGTCCGAGAAATTCATCCAATATTATTGAACAAGTTCGTTGAATTCTTTATACATGTCACTTTACTTTCTAGTCGTGGATTTAAATAGACAAAATCATCTCGACCCACGAGGGCTTAGAATTGGCGCAGTGGACAGGAAAAGGAAACGGAGCTTTACATCAAAAAGTGTTCCCTTGTAAGAGTATGTAATGTATAAGTGCATGGGAATGGCATGGAAGCTTAAAGCCTCCGTACTCTATAAGAATAAATCTAGCGTGTGTAGGGATGGAGTCGGTTGGCTTTCCTCCACTTTCTCCTCACAGTAGTGTTCAAAATGGAAATTAAGACTTATTACTCTACGGTGACCCATTACAATGTATGTACACATGGAAATCCTGGTCGGCCAGGGAGACTCATGGGTCTGACTAGTCTGGTCTGGTCTAGTTTGTTCTAAGTAGCTCCTACTTTTAGCTATGTATGTGTAGTATAGCTCCTTTTCCTTCCTACAATTTTACACTACCGAGTTGGTGGCTACACGTACATAGCCTGGAGTGAAAGTCTGGCTACAAAATAAAGGGATAAATATGAAATGAGCTTAATACACGCAAACAAATAATTACTGGAGTGGGAATTCCAATTCATGAGCACATTACACCACTCATACATACGGACACATACATTCTACACTATGTATCGTATATGGAGAAAGTCGAAAAAGTCAGGCTGTGCTGGGAATGCATGAACTACACACATATTTTAGCTTTAGTTGTATTTTCCTTGTGTGGTGCTTTTCTACTAAACTATGATCAAAATAGCTAGCCAGCCCTGATTCCATTAAATAATGAGGATTGAATTACGTACGTGCATTCCCATACAGCCATTACATAAAAGTATACAGTATACGTAATGTAGCTTAAACTACAATGTTAATGTGCTCCAACCCACGTGTGTGCAGTTTGGGAAGGATAACGACTTCTAGTATCATTTAAACCACTTCACTTCATATTCATATTCACATTCCTGCACTTTATTAGGTCATTGAATTCTTGGCTTTCACTTTTAGCCCTGAATTGAAATCGACGAGGTGACTCTTCTTCCGTCATTCTGAGACCTGAGATACCAGAAAATTATAAATGTGTCAAGTAGAAATTGAACCCCGGACCTCATAAAAAATTCACAACACATACCATTGCGCAATCAGGACATTATTTTATCCAAAGTGAATGAAATTAAGAATGATGATCTGTGCATGTACATGCATAATCACGGCATTAGCAAAATTCACTATAAATATATACATAAGACCGTAAATTTTCTTTCTTAGACATTAGAGGAGGAAATTGCAACAATCGTATACAATGTAATAGTAATGCATAAGCATAATGTACGTACAAAGAGGGTGTCAGAAGAAAGTGAAAGGATGCTGTGAAAGGTGGAAGTTACATGCTGTGCTTCCCCGGGACTTTCTCTGTTGCTTTCTCTCTTCTTCTTCTTTTTTTAGCTGTGCTCGACTATTCATGCAGTTCTCTAAAAACTCCGTAACGTACGTACTTCATTTTGGGACATTTGAAGAGGAACTGCTTGACGAGACGAGACGGGACACAAAACCAGAGTGACAAGGAACACTCGTCCAGTGTAAAATTTTAAACCACTTACGATTAGATTTTTCACCCGTCGGTCAGGAAAATTAAATTAGGGTGTCCACAAAATATGACATAACGGATTTTGGGCCCACGATTTAAAATTTGCTTAAAACACTTAAAAAATATCCCTCGTGAGATAAAATCTCGAACGACAGACTGAAAGGAGTTAAAAAAAAGTGAAAGAGAGAACTCAACTTGTGAAGAGATCCTTTTGAATGTTATTTTTTCTCCTGGCTCTACTCTATCTCTACAGAATGGAATGGATCTCTCTATAAAAAAAAGTGTAGGAAGAAGAACGGGGGACAATTTTCATAAAAATGTCATACTTCCTCCATAATGAAAAGTTATCCAAAAAGATGCTGATGGTTGAAGTGAATGAATCCCAATCCCATGCCATGCCATCCTATGATGTCTTCCCTTGCATTTTTCGTACTATTGCCTGGGGTTGGTTTTCTTTTCTTGGGGCGGGTAATCTACGTTGTATGTCCCATTTCCTTCACTAAGAATAAGATTCTCTGTGTACATGTACGGAGGAACTGGAACTTCAGCCCGTCCGTTTATTAAGCTGACTGCGACACGATGCGACAAAGCGAAAAAAAGAGAGCCCGGGAAAAACTTTTTTATTTTTATTAACGATAGTCTGGGCCGGTCTTCGGGTTTTTTGGGCATTTCGTTTTCCCAACAATTTTAGGAATGGCGATGAGGACGCAGCGCAGACAGGCGTTTTTTAAGAACGTAATTTTACTTCATGATTTAAACGAATTAATCGTCAGATTCATTCTATGAATTAAAGCGGATGCGGAGTGTCAAGTTAATGTGTACGGTTTAAACCGGTGCGGTGTTGGGAAGAATACCCGCATCAAGTATTTTTTCCCGGTACTTTTTTCATTACCAGCATGTCTGTCTTCGGTTTTCTTCACTTTCACTGGAATTCACCTCAAGGTTGTCTCAAGTTCAAAGGACCATCCCGCCTTGTTTTTTCTCGACTTTTTAGTTTTAGCATAAAAACGCAGTACGAGTACGTAGAAAAAGAATAGGATATAAAAAGTAGACAACTGAAATTGCATGGGGTGTCAACTCAATTTCGCCTGGACATGGACGGACAGTATTTGACACTGACACCCAGATGTTACACTAAAGTATGTGTAAAATTTATGAACCATGTTCATTTTTCGTTGTCCAAACCGCAAGACACAAGTCAAAGACCAGAACGGTAGAACTTGACCTTGAATCTGCGCTGCTGCACTGCGGGGTCAACGGTCAAGGGCTTATAACTAATGGAGGATAAAATGTAGACAGGTCATTCCATAAATCCATGAGGAATCGCTTAGGCTTATCGTACGTACTATCACGTGTTAGAACTAGAACCGTCTCTTGGGAGTAGGAGGTCGAGTCTAACAACTCGGAACTACAACTAGCTCACTTCACTTCTCATAGAGAAAAGTACTCGCTCACGACCCTAACTGATTTTGATCAGCTTGAGCTTCATCCAGGATTTTTTTTGTCCACAAAGCAAAACATTAAAATGTCAGCCAAATCCAATAGTAGAGCAAGAGCACATTTTGTTCAATTCTTTATTTACGCCCCCTTCCTCTTTGCTCGACCCAAAAAAAATTCTCAAGAACGACTTTCCAAAATGAAATCTAACGATGAGGGTCGCTCGTGCTTCTAAAATGTACAATGTACACAGGGTGATTCATCGTATTTCGGTCACCCGTATGAACAATTTTTTCTTAAGATTGCTTGTAGTTTTTTTTGAACACCCTGTATTATTTCCATAGAACCGCGGGTGCCTTCAGCTCTAGTTCCCTTTTCCCAGACATCCTATAGTTTATACTAGGGAAGAATAGTTTCTCCGACAAAGGTCATAAATATAACATACATAGTAGTGAGTAGTACAAGTACGTCGAGTTGAACTTATTACGACTAGGACTTCTCCGGCGATTACTGCTCCTTCACTACTCACGACTACGACTTTCTCTCTCTTAACCCTCGGGAACAAGAGCACAACCCATTGCATCGCCATGATCACATTCACAAGCACTAATCGTAAGGGAAAGTCATGAAGGCCGCCCAGGCCAGGCCACTTTATTAATTACACCCTCCGAAAAAACTTTTGTTTTCTTAAGATATGTACTAAATAATTTGGGCGGGGTTGGCGGCTGAACAAGAACAAAGGGTTGGGAAGGACGACATTAAATTACACAGTAAATCTTTGACAAGAAATTGGTCTCTGGGTCTCTGGACTTATTTATCAGACAGACTCAAATATACACAAGAACAATTTGTATAAAATGTAATCTGAGTCCGTCGAATCAAGTCGAATCTGGACATGGACTTGTGTCTTGTGTGTGGGCTTACATTTGTGTAAGTGTAAGTGTAATGCAAAGATCCAGGAGCAGCACCAGCGCCGTGGGAAATCTGTAATCCGATATCCGACGTCCGACTCTGACATGTCGGACATCCTTTAAGAACACAGCACAGCATGCGTGCAATGCAAACTGACAAGGAAATCCCTCAAGGTGGACCGATACGCACAAACTCGTATATCATGCAGTAACAAATTGACGAATACGAGGCCGACTTTCTTCCGACTTTTCCAAAAAAAATCGTCCAAAATTCGTTAAAAAGTGTTCGAAAATTCATGAACAAAAATTTTTCAAGAATATCTTAAAATCTTCCAAAAAATGAAAGTCCAAAGTCTCAGGATCTTCAAGATTTTCAGAAATTTTTTAATAACCTAGGGAAATGGGAACGGCGCTCCGAACCTCCTGCATATGTCCCTTGTCGTCAACGTAATTCCTCTAGAATTAATTGAAGAAAGTGATGACAGGGCAAGTACTTTCTTGACACCGATTTTCTGGAATTGACACAAAAAATTAGCATTAAAAAAAGCACAGGTGTGCTAAAAATTTTGGCCAAAAAATCTAACAGGATTGGCGAGGAATACCAGTGTGACCATGGCGGACTACGACATACCCATTTTGGCTGACTAAGACTAAGAGAGTGAGACCATGAGCAGGATCTTTCATGTGAATGTGTCCTGGAGACAGGACGGGACCACAAATCTATGGATTTACGATCAAACCCATTTTTTCTTCGGTTTGTGTGTTTGTGTATGGAGACTCTCTCCTGGAAAAGCTTGATACTTTAATCTATGAATGGATCTGTCTGGACGGACTCACTCTGACGCGACGCTAAACACACACAGGAGAATTCTTCTTCTTTTTCCTCCTCCACCGAATGGTCAGAAAAAAACAGCGAGACCGAAAAAGTTTTCCATTTAAGGAATAATAGGGACACGCGTGTGTGGGGGCGGGGTTGAGGGAGACAATGGCAAAGCGATGTGCTAAATAATAATAATTCTGGACCGATTCTATCCCTGGGATTTCTACGTAGTGTAGGTAGAAGATTTTTCTTCCAGGAAAAAAAGTATGGGCAAGTTGGAAACACACAGTACTGGCGTGTGTTTGACAATGACGGAAAGATACAAATAAAATAAATGAATCAGAAATGTGGGTCCACTACAGTGACGTACTACAGTACAGTACAGACACAATGGACATTTTGCGATTTACGTACGTTTTGCCTTCGCAGATTTTTATATCGTTAGAATACCAAAAAAATTTAACAGAAAAAACTTTTAATGACTGTAACAGTTACTCTGAAAAATATTATGAGGTTGAGGTCAATAATCTGTACTAAAAACCTAGTGGTCTGGAAACCATGCATTTTGGGTTCCAAATCGATGAATTGGAGTTAACGAGAGTTAATAAAAAAATGTTGACCCAGAACCAGAATTACGACGACGGTTCAGTTGACATGCATTTTGTATGTCTGCGTCCATGATATCCAGAATTCCAGACTACTTCCAGTTATATCATATCATGTGTATCGAACTGGTTTGCTTTCCCTTTTCCCATTTAGTTAAGAAATAGTTGACGCTTGGGCGTGAAATAAATAATCCAAAAACTTCCTAAGCACAGAAACACGTCTTCCATGAATTGGAATGTTTTGCCTAGTCTCCTTGGCCTGGCGTGGCCCAGTAGTGATAAGAAATTCTATTCCATCCAAATCGGTAGGCAGACACGCGATGGACGTAGCATGGCCGTCGTGGCCTGGCCATAAGACCCAAGTGCCGGGCGAGGCGGGAATGCCAAATTACTCCTCATTTATTATCCTTCATCCACTTTCACTCATACACATTGCACTACACTTTCACCCACACAGACTCGAGTCCAAATTCCAAAGTCCTCTGGATGTTTTTCGAGATCTGAATTTTATTTTATTTTTATTCCAACGGACTCTTCACACACACTCATCAAATTTTTACACTTTTACACAGAAATCGAATTTTCAAATTTACCGCCGTCCACGAGGTAGCGCTTTAACCTAATCGGTGGTCCGGGGTTCGATTCCTCGCGAAAGTAATTTTTTACGTCAAAATCCAGAGCCAGAATTAATTGACACTCTGCTCATTCTGTCACATCGTCGAGTGAGACCTTAAAATATTGCATGGCAAGGCACTTTAAGTTTAACACGAAAATGGAGGTGCTTTTTCAGATCTACCTGGGCCGGGCTGATGATGCTGCGTGTATGCTAGTGGTGCACGCGTGAATAGTGAAGCATGGAGTGTTTCTCCGTTTAATGATTCATTCATGGCTCACGAGTCCTCGTAAAAATTTATGATAGTCCAATTTAGACACACGAACAAGACCTGGAAGTCGTTCCTTTACATGGCATGAAAAAAATCTTTTATGACTTGCTTCCTATTTGTTTGAAATTCATAATTCATGGAATGGGTTTTAAATTGAGAAAAATTTGAGTACCGTCCTCGTTATTCAGTCATCAAATGTGTGTGTATGTATATTCATGTTATGGACAACCTGAGGGTTTCAGGTGTACGTACGTCTTTATCGAGTACCTACCGAATCATAATAAAATTTGAAATATGGCTTTTGTTAATTTCGTCAATTCCTTGTGTGAGGTGTGAATATAGCAAAGTGCAATGACCACATTGACCACCTGACAATTTTCATTAGGTCCCGGGTTCAATTCCTGGTCGTGTTATTTCTAAATTCATTGTGTGGCCGGTGTTCAGACGTCGATAAGTTAAATAATCTGGGTTTGAGAGTTTGGGTCAATTCGGGCAAGAGAATAAATTAGTTGAGGTTGAGTCACGTGATGTACACACGCATATTTTAGCTACTATGTACTGTACTCTGAAAAACCGCCCATTCTGTAATAAGTGCGTGCGTGTCGCCATAGCCGGAGCTACTAGCAAGAGTGGGTGTTAGTGTTAATGGGATAAATGTGAGTAGGAGGTAAAGCCCTAATAGGACCGTATCGTGGCCCACTGGCCGAGGCTATTTCGAATGCCCGTCCATTGTGGATGCTCATTGCTCATAGAATTCTACGCTGCTGACTCTGGATATTATTAGTGTGATAATCAATAGAATACATGAAGGAATAATACTGTAATACAAAAGCTCACGAGAGTCATCAATCGACTCAGGACTGACTGACTGACTTCTCTCTCTTCTCTTCCCTTATGTATTTATTGACAGTAGACCAGAAGTAAAAAGTAGAAGTAGAATGTGGGAGAATTTGTTGGTAGAAATAGAATAATAGAAATCGAATGGCCTTCATGGGCTCTATTTCTATTCTCATTCTTTTTGGTAGAGATTTCTGCGAATCGGGCTTACCAGGGAGTTTTAGACAACGTGGCATCGACGCGACGCTTGGCCATGCACGCCTTAAACGAATATCCCAATTAATGTGTGTACTGTACTTATTAGTAATTAGAAGACAAACTCCAATTTTCGAATGTGAGAATTAGATCTGGTACGACCCAATAATTTTTGAACGGCCCGAGTTCGGCATCGCAACAGTTCCAAACCATTATTCGTATAAATTCTATAAATGAACACACACATAGACGCTAGGAAAATTTGACTTGTTCGTTCCCGCCTACAATAACCTAGTTGTAACAAATAACATTGTACCAGTACCTTGAGCAGTGCGAACCGGCAACTCCGATAATCACATCCTTCCCATGACACTCCCAACCCAACGTGAACGTCCGTCCCTATAATCCGGAAAGGTTGACCTATTCCATTCCTTCCTACTCTGAAAATATCGGATTTGATATTTTGCTATTGTGTTGCGTGTGTAAGTGTAATGGTTATTTCTCCTTGGACAATGCAAAATGCAATAGGTGTAATTTATAACAGTGGACTTCGACTTCGGCTTCAAATGGGTGTATCGACAACTGTACATACCTAGGCAGGCAGGAAAATGGAAATTGGAAAGTATGCCCTTTAATCATACATGGCCGCCCAGGCTAAAGGTTATGTTGCGTGGTTTAGCCTAATGAATTCCGATTCTATCCAAGTATGTGGAATTTCATCCATGCCCACATCATAGAGGTGGCAAAGGGCCGGGCCGGCCCTTGCCGGCCCGGCCCGGCCCTGATTTTCGGACGGGCCAGGGCCGAAAAA